>JAMKQA010069814.1:0-15914 GCA_024699735.1 Posidonia australis | reverse complement strand
TGGGCTTTTGAGCCTAGTTGTTCGGGTCACCGACGGTGTAGGCTGAGCCTGGGTCATTGGACCTAGTTGTTCGGGTCACCGACTGAGGCGTCAGACAGAGACGTATCCCCGTGCACTTATGAAAATGAAATTGAGGCTGGTTGGCCGGGGCGGTGACATCCCGCATGAGGAATTTCATCGCGGCAGTGCAGGAAGGTAGGGGAAGGATGCCCTCACCTACTGGTTGTGTGCCTGGTTGCCCCTAATTAAGGTAACAACAGTAAAGAAAAGTGGAAATGAATAAAGAAAGTGAAATGTGTTTTGGTCAGGATTGGACTGATGAAATTGTCTTAAAATCTTGAAAAGAAATGTTGATGTTTTAACCAGTTGCCAGCCAATGTTTATGATTTGATTTTGAACCCAATGGGGCATTGAGTTTTAGGTTGGATCTAGTCAAAAATGTGAATTTCAAAGTGTGTTTTGGGAAGAAATCCCAAATATTAGAAATGGAAATGTTTTGGAAAAATGAATTCCAAAAGGTTTTTGAAAGAAATGTAAAGGAATGTTTTGTAAGAAAAAGTGGTTTTGGAATGAATTTCCAAATGTTTTGAGAAAAGAAAAGGAAACATGACTTTTGAAAAAGCATGGATTGGGATTGAATTCCTAAGTGATTGTTTAATAAAAGAAAGGATGATTTTCAAAAAGAGAAAACCAAGTTTTGAAAAGGTGAGATTTATGATTTTGCCGAGGTTTTGTGGTTTGTATGTTTTAGGGCGCGTACTGGGTGACTTAGATGTCACTCATGTGTGCTATTTGATTTTCAAGTGCAGGCTGCGTGTAGCCGAGTTCCGGTGCAGGAGTTGGAGCTTCTAGCCACACATTGTGATCCTGAATGTGAGCCTTAGTTATAGTCATTTGATGTTTCTGTAATTAGTGTAAGTATGCTTGGTACTGTGTTTTGGTAGCGTGCCCGGGATCGGAGAGTTACATGCCTGCACCTGCAACCTAAAAACACAAGGAAAACGCATGAGTGACGGAAGTCACCCAGCATGCACCTCACAAAAAACGACGGAAAATAAAACAATAATTAATTTTCTCTTAAATTCATTTCGCAAACCATTTTCTTTCAAATCCCAATAGCTAGGCCCACACCGGCCAAAATCACAAATGAGCTCTACTAGCCCAAAACCACAAGCACGGCTCTCAATGGCCAAAACCACACACAATGAGTCGGGAAGCTCGACGCTAGGCAACCAAACTCTGGCCACAAGCAGTCCACTAAGGAGCAACCATAGTATTCTAGACTGCCACGGTGAAGTCACCCTGTGTAGAAGCGATCTCTGTCCCGCAATTCTCCCTACATAACGAACCCTCACAAAACCTCTTTCAAAATGGGATGGAGCTCGGCACATCAGGTGTCCCAAGGGACCAGCATTGGCGACCCACAATCTCATCTCAAAGGGGCAAATAAACTAATCCGAAAAACTCTCAAGAATCACACTTTATGAACATATTTGGGCTTGATTCAGCATGCCGAAATGGAATTTGGTATGCTGAAAATCCTTAGTTCGGTAGACCGATATGGATCGGTAGACCGAATCAGGTCAACGGTCAACACTCAGGTCAAAATTAGTATACCAAAATTGGTTCGGTCGACTGAAATCCACTGATTCGGTCGACCGTCCAAAATCAAACGACTGAACTTCGACCAAAGGACCAAACTGATAGAAAAACGGCATACTGAAATGGTTCGATATGCCGATTTCTGCAAAAAAAACAGAAAAAAAATCCTATTGTTCAAAATCACCCAACTAGGATCGACAATCGAACCCCCAAAATCAACACCTAAAAATCCACATAAAACATAAAAGATATAAACCCTTGAGTCTACTCCAAATCTCAACAAACAAAACCAAAAACCATTCATTATACAT
Source organism: Posidonia australis (assembly GCA_024699735.1). Taxonomy (NCBI): domain Eukaryota; kingdom Viridiplantae; phylum Streptophyta; class Magnoliopsida; order Alismatales; family Posidoniaceae; genus Posidonia; species Posidonia australis. The sequence continues at coordinate 14,001 of JAMKQA010069814.1, read as the reverse complement.
CAAGATATAAAATCACAAAGGCATAAAAGTCAAAATAACCCAAAACACAACTGTCGTCATTAACACCCATAAAGCTACAATAAATGCTCATAAATTCACAATAAATTCTAGAAATATAAATTTACCTAGATTTCATACAATTCTATCATTTTCTACCAATTTCATACTCTTTATACATGGGTTGGAGGTGCGTACTAGAGCAACGTGCTTCGAGGATCCTCTAGCCAACTCCAACGATCCCAACCCTCGCTAGGGCTCACACGACCACAGGGACACACCACCTGAGCTCCACACGTTGCCACGAGCTGCTGCAAGCCTCCGTTGTCCTTTGAGCACATCGAACAAAGAGGAAGATGCTGGGGAGGAGAGAAACAGGGGAAGGAGAGTGAGAGAGATGGGAAGGAGGGGAGCAGGTGGAGGGAGAGAGAGCGAGTGAAGAGGAGGATGAATGCGCAGAGGAGGGGAGGAGAGGTGTGGTGGAAGAGTCGTCGGCCGAGCATATATATATGCGCCTAGGTGGTAGTTGCATGGATGTATGCACAGTGCAATCACCAACCTCCCACACGTGCTAACAACTCAATGTACCAAACTCTCTCACGATCTCACACCTGGGCCCACAAGCACAGTGCCAACCACACATAGGAACAAGCAATCAGAAGCCAACCCACGAGGCCCAAGCCCAAAAGCATAAATCCACACAGCGAGCCTCGAAACAGTAACACCCGTCCAAGAATAAATTCATTAAAATGTAAATAATTACAAAATGAATTTTACAAGTATTACATGATCTTTCCCAACCCAATAATATATATATAAATTGTAAATCATGTGAGCAAACTACCAACATGTTAGTTGTAATTTCACCTTTTTGATTTCAATATCTAAGCTTGTCTTCAACAAGTACATGAACATTTATATGTATTCCATCTAAAATTCCTAAACAATCTTATAATAAAGTACATTTGTACTAAAAAAGCTAATTTAATTTCCTAAGTAAAATATTGAAATCACATAATAAACTAAATACTTTGAACCACTTCCATTTACCATCTCTAGAGTTTTTCGGAGTAAGATCTGGTTTCTTCAAAATTTTACTTTGTTGTTTTATCATAGAATGTAATGCGTTATTAAAATATCTACTAACGTTCTCTTCAAACTGACCAAACTTATGTTTTATCATCCTATTTTAAACATAGCGAGCCAAAACACGTAAAAATATAACAACCTAATCGTCAACATCAATATTATTCATAGGCTTAAGATTTCCTATGCATTGAAGCATACCACAAAGCTTCTTGAATACAAATCTATGCATTCTAATTTGCTTAAGACAATTTTGATCATTAACAAGTACTAATCGATATAAATTGACAATCTTAGAAACCTTGTTTATTGAATACATAGGTCTTTCGATTTGACATTCACGTAACTCAATTAACACTCCAACAAGGCGCAAAAACCATATGTAATATCTCAAATCACAAGTTAAAAAATAAGATGACATTTCTCTTTATTTTTCTATCTTACCAAACTTTTATTAATGCGAGTCATGATATACAACATTGTAATTAACAAATACTAAATACAATACTACATGAAATAGAGATGTACTATGGATTGAATAATCATTTCTAAATTAGCATCTTTATTTTGGATCATCATTTCTAAAGTTACTGTCAAATGCAGAAGTAACCCAACTCAATTTTAAAACTCAAGCATTGTCCATTCAGTAACATAAAAGGAATCATCCATTCAATAACATCTTTTTTGAATTCTCATCCATTTAGTATAAAGCATCAACATATTCAAAAAAATTGAAGAAAATAAGAAGGAAAAATTGACAAAAAATACCATATATACATACAAACATGTTTGTCCTCAAAGCATCAAAGCATTAATAGAAAAATTAAAGAAAAATATGTGTAATAACTGAGAAGCAAAAGGAAATTAGAGGAGTCAACGAAAAACATTGTTAAAGAAGACAAAAAAACCAAAAAAAGACTAAGAAAGAAAATACAAGTGTGAGTAACGACCGTAGAGGAAATAGGGCTGCAAAGGAGAGAGACCATTTAAAAGCCGGGAGAATCAAGAAAGGAGGCCGTTTAGGAAGAAAGGTTGTAGAGAAGAGAGGGCTTAAAGAAGGAAGGCCATCAAAAGAGGACACTTGAGGAAGGAGGTCAATAGACAAAGGAATGGACAAAGGATAGAGGCCGGCAAACAAATGAAGGACAAACAAGAGAGGCCATCTAGGAGAGAGGAGAGTCAACAAGGAAGCAAATTTCTTATTAAGTTATGCATTAAAAATCATTCTAAAAAAAACTTAATACGTACCTTAATTTTTTTAGAATGATTTCTAATGAAATAAGAATCAAATTTCTTATCTCTTGAAAATGAATAAAAATTCCCTAAAAAGCCTCATTCCAATCCACTTTTTTTGTATCAAACATAAAAGTCCCATTTTAATCTACTTCCATTCAACTCTATTTCGATCCTCATTCCATACCAAATGCTACGTAAGTCCCACTACTCGATCACACATCATTCTTAATTAACTTGGAAACCATTTAGATATTCACCAGAACAATGCTATCGCATCAACGTTTTAATGATCAATGCACAAATGAAAGCATTGCCTCAGAAAATTAATTACCTATGAGTGATTTGACTAGCAGTAGCCTTTGTTGATCAATTCAACCCTACAGGACCACCTCCACAAGTTTCGAACAAATGATCACAGGGAGGAGTAGAACACAAACAGATCTAACGAACATGGGGCTCATTTGCTTGCATTTTTCAAGTCATCAAAGGAAATTTTATTACAGCTAATTACATTACAACTCATCATGAGTTGCTCTTTTAGAAGAAGATATGGTACGGCTACCCGCCTCACTAAGGTATCCAACAGCTAGAGATGCTTGGAGGGCTGCACCATAAGGAAATACTTCCTCATTGATTGTAAAGTAGGGTGAGTGAGGGGCATGAACAGGGCCACGTGAATCATTTCTCATCCCAAGGAAATAGTAGAATGATGCAGGAACTACCTCTGAGAAGAAAGCAAAATCCTCCGCTCCCATTACCGGCTTCCTTTCTTTGACATTGTGAGATCCTAGCACCCGCTCCGCCACCTTCAGGAAATGTTGATGCATTCCTTCACTGTTCACAGTTGGGGGGAAGAAAGGGTGGGTTTTGTCTAGGAAGCTCATGGTTGCAATACACCTCTGTACAGATGCTTGTTTCACAATAACCTGATCCATAAGAGAGTAATAATAAAACGTTAGTATGCAGAGTAGCTTGCTAGTAATAATCTCATTCCACAGGAATCTCTAAATGGCAGGCGCATGAGCAGGAGATGATTCCTGTTTTACATGGGGAATATCAACGTGAAAAAATCAGTAATTAATATGTTCCCACTAAACAAATGTGTACAACAAAGATTACCCTCCATGTCTGACGTAATATTTTGCCATAAATATATTTTATGTTGCAATAAGATTCCCATGCAGCAGTACTAAGGATAACATTGCTCAAGTTTCTAGTTTGCTTCACGATAAAAACTCTCAACACAATTAAATGCTAACATCAAGAAACTGCTCAGACTAGCATTTAGCGGTACTTCAAATGTGTATTGAAAGTAGTACCTCCTCAATCCTCTGACGGAGATGAGTGATACTTTCCTTTGAAAAGGCCCGGAAAGTGCCACCAATAGTAACAGAATCTGGAATTACATTGAATGCACCACCACCTTCGAATTTTCCCACTGTGACAACCTGAAGAATAAAGTGCACAATGATAACAAGAAGAACACTTTAAAAGCTAAACATAAGAATAACAAAGTAAAGAAGGAATGTGGAAGAAACGCTCAACCTTTAGCCAACATACAAATGAATGTATTGGAGACTACAAAATTCCAAAAGCATGGGTATAGCCCTCTTGCTTAAGGTTCTACAGTGCATGCTATAATGAATTATATTAAAAAAATGGTCTATGCATTAGATTTCAGGTAGAAAAATATTGGAATCATGAAAGAAACTCCTTATATAAATTGAAGCATCAGATGATCAATTTTAGAGCACAAGCAATGCCAATAGTGGCAACTAAATTTCCAGGAGAACCAGAACTGCATGCTCAAGATATCCCTAAAAGATAACGGGGACATAGGTAAAATAAAACAGAAAATGAATACCTGAGAATCCAATGGATCAGCTTCACGAGAAACAAGATGCTGCAAGCTAACAATTACGTTTGATGCAGCAAGAATCGGATCAATAGTATGCTGGGGAATAGCAGCATGGCCACCCTTTCCACTTATCACTGCCTCAAAGAATCCACTCCCAGCCATGATAGGGCCAGATCTGGATGCCACCACACCAAAAGTTGCTTCTGGTTCAAGATGAAAACCAAAGATAGCTTCAACATTCTCTACGGCTCCAGCTTCTATCATTTTATATGCTCCACCACCTCCTTCCTCGGCTGGTTGAAATAGAAGAACAACAGTTCCCTAAAGATAAACCATATTTGTAAGTGTTAATAATTTACAACACAGTTATATGAGCATGCTTGTATAGTGTGCTATGATGCAGCAAATATTATGTGATGAGAAAGCTGACACTGAAAAATCAGTGGATGCTAGGTTTCTCATATAAGCAATTATAAATCATGATTTCCCAGACAGGAAAATAAGGTATTTTGAGTTTGAACTGTTTTAAGCAAACATTTACACCGTAACTCCTAAAACAAACCCAAGAAAGAGAGAAGAATAAGCAGGAAACCAATAAGAAAAATTAGCAATACATGCAACAGAGATAGCAAAAACAAGGTAAGAAAAGCATATTGTGGCTTGTGCAATTATTCTACCTTCAGCATGGCTGTTCAACATAACTTACATCATTATTAATAGATCACGACTTTCTTAAAGCCATGTGATTTTTAATAATTATTGTGTCACAGCCAACATAACATGAATTCTTTGGCATTGAGTAGCAGAGCTCCTAATATATATCTAGTATGGTATTGTTTAATGTCAACACATGTTGGCAAACTGGAGACCCAACTTCTTTTGAGAAGTCCCTGGAGACCCAACTTCCCAACATGTTAAGGAATACCCATTATCAGTGTATTTTGGTCCATGTCAGAATTTGTCAGTTCATGTTCATAGAAGAAGAGTAAAATCTCTATGTTTTGTAAGATGTTTCATGAACTTATTTTAGCACTCTACTAACATCGACAACTTCGATGATGATATTTAACATTTTAGTCTATGAAACTAATTCACTAAGACTAGATCTTCTTTGAACTTAAGAATGCCTGGTATTGTATATACATTACATATCATTATTATATATGTTTAGATTGTAAAAATTAACAACATAAACATGTGTATTGTTGGTTGCTTAATTCATACGAGAGTTTCAAATTGAAAATAGAAGTTAGTGAACTTTGGCATTTTACTAACAAACATATTCATATATATATGCCCTTTATAAACATCAAAATTTTCATATATTCCCTACATGTATAATTGTATAGAGTATACATGTAAAACTCTCATAGCAACAAAATGCCAACTCACTCTAAACAATTATTTTTGTTTCTACAATAAAAATAATATGAACTAATTTGTAGGTCTCGATATTTTTAATCATACATCAATGCAAATTTTTTACTATCTATCTATCTATCTATCTATTTTTTACATCACACACACACACAAAGGTATCAAGTTTGAATGGAAACCTTGTGGGAATGGAATGATGGTGCAAACAAAATCATAATTAGTTTCTGTTTCCTCTGTTTGGTTAAAAAATGGAAATGGAATCTACATTCCATGTTTGGTATGAGCTAACTTGACAATGGAAAGGAGACTAATACTTTATAAAATTAGGATCAAGAACCATAATTAGATTTCCATTTTAGTTGCTTAATTTAAAGGCAGTACAGAAACAAAAGAATTGTAACCATGCAGGAAGTTTGCAGTAAATTCCATTTATATTTCTCTAAACTTGTTGATACAAGCTTCACTATTTGATGTTCCTTCACGAGTGCTGGTCTAGGAATGTAGTCCAGTGTGCACTAGGCTGAACTTCAACAGTCTACACTTACGCAACAAGGCTATACAGAAGGAATATAGGCTGATGCATGAACATTTAAACCATGTTAAGGATTTTTACCTGTCTTAACAAACTTAACTATTTTTTGTGAAATTCAAATGATCGGACTAATATACCACTTACTCTAATAGAGGCTCATCAACTGCATCACGCAGAAAAAGTAGCGATTCAATGAATATATAAGATGTTGCAGAAATAAGAAGGGAGACCAATATATAAGATCTGTTGTAACAGGTGCATAATAACCAAAAATCAGAAGAAAAAAAACCTCAGCTTGCAACAAGCACAACAGTATCATGATGTTAAAAACAAAAGAAGTGTTAATGTCAGAAGAAAGAGAGGAAATGTTAGCCCTTGGCAAGTACAACATATTCATGATGAGGGGTACGAAGTAAGCTTGAAACTCCTGCAGAAATCTGCTCATTCAGCACTGCAAGCTTGAGACCCGTGCAGAAATCTGCTCATTCAGCATTCAGCATCCAACAAAAACAGGCACCACCACTAAATGATTGTAGGTTTGTCTTATTTTACTTAACTGCTTTTTTCCAGGGCCAGTGCCAAACAAGGTGGGTTGGGTCCATGTACAATGAAGGTAATTTGCTGGGAAATGGTTCCATTCTTAACCTTTTGAACATTAAATTACTAGACACAAACAATGATTATAAATGTAATGCAGGTAGATGGGGACCTTGTGAGCTCCATGTGGCTACTTAAGTGTTGAAAGTGCAGAACTTGACAAAGACAATGTGATTCTCCAAATTTCTACAAACTTCTATATGGTGGAGGTTGATAGGAAAGGGAATGAGGTGAAAGAGTCAACAGGTTCAATTTATCAATGGTGGAGATGGAGAGAAACGGGAATGAATTTTAACTGTAATAAGCATTTTGATGAACTGTTTTTCCTTCCTTGTAAAATAATAAATTTTATTCCATCATTAATCTAAGTTCAAGGCTGATTTTGTTTGAATTCAAGGTTTGATTCTATTCAGATTGACCTAAATTTTATATGTGAATTGACAAAAAGAGTCCGAGTTAAATCTTGTCTTTGGTGTTCTGTGTTCTGAAGACAGTGTAAGTCTTGGGTCTTACTACTTCTGGTTGTTGTTTTCACTAGGCATTTCTGTGGACGAGAACTGTGTAAGCAAAAAGTAAAAAATTGCATGACATGAAGACTAAATTTATACAACAAACAAAATTTTGAAAGTTTTTTTTCAAACCTAGGCTAGATTGCTATTTCCTAACTATGATTTCTTTCGTTAAAGATGACATGCTTGTTACCAACTTCAAAATGGAACTTGGTCTGTTGTTAGCTTTTGTGGCCCTTTGTGTTGGTTTAGTCGAACAATTTCAATATTTCCTTGTTCCAGCGATACATCTCGCCTACAGTAATGTCTGCATAGTTAGTTGTTACTAACTGATGTAAACTTGTCAAATCTAATTCTTTTGTTAAGATTTATTTTTATTTAATGAAAAGTAAAATGTAACTGGTAACAAAAAATGAAGAGGCATTGGACCTGCAACTGATGACAATGCTCTTGAAGGATTTTGGCAGCACCAAGCAGCATGGCGACGTGTCCATCGTGGCCGCAAGCATGCATCTTCCCAGGATTTCTGCTCTTGTGCTCCCACTCCACCATCTCCTATCCGAGGACGAAGGGTATCGCAGTAGGAAAGGAAGAAATGTTAATCACAGCATGTAGAGAAGCTGCGATAAACAAAAAGAAACCCTAAGAAAGGAAGAGGGAAGATGGAAACCTGCATAGGGAGAGCGTCCATGTCAGCTCGGAGGGCGACAAAGGGGGGCTTGCGGGAGCCGACGAATCCGACGACGCCGGTGAGGGCGACGGGGTGGTGGTAGGAAATGCCGAGGGCGTCAAGCTCGGCCCTGATGAGAGTGCTGGTATCGGTCTCCTGGTAGCCGAGCTCGGGGTTCTCGTGGATCCTCCTCCTGACGCCCACCATCCACTGGAACACCTCCGGATCCTTGGCCCTCTCCAGGAAACCACCTACAATATCACCATCAGTTGGTGGTGGTGCTGCCGCAACAACCACCAGCAGCAGGCAGAGCATGTCTACAAGAAAGAGATGGGATGAAGAAACAGCCATTTTCAGGCAGCAAAGAAGTTTGGAGAATCAGGGGAAGAAGACGAGGGGGAAGTGGAGAGGATTGAGGACACGGAAGTATTCTTATTCCTTTTCTTTTTTCTCTGTTTGTTCGAGAAGTTATTATTCCATTATTTATTTATTAAATGGCAGACGCTTCAGTGGTGGGTCGTGCCATCCCATTCCGCACGTCCGTTGAGGACCACGAAACGGAGAAAGAAATAAGAAACAACGCGACGGATCGGGAAGGAAACGGATTCGATTCATTCATCCATTGATTTATTGCTCCCCTGACAACTCACAGCAGCATCATGTGTAACATGTGCGCGCTGCCTCTCCATTTAAAGCGTGCCCAGCACATGTCCGCGACGTGTTGGATCATTTCGCTTTTTAGGTCAATCCGTCCACACCTTAACATCATCATTATATACTAATAATAAATAAATAGATGTGTCTACGGTAACATGTGGGTACCAAATTTTGGTGGGTACTTGAAATCTTTATCATTTATTTAACTACACAGATATTCGAATTTGTAACAATAAAACAAACAACTATGATTTTGATTAGGTAGTTACATCTAAGGGTGTGTATATGAGCTGAGTTAGATTGAATTAGATTCAATTCATATTATTTAAGTTAGATAATTTTAGACCTATATCCAATTCATACTTAGTCTAGATTTAACCCAATCAGATCCATAAACTTCACATTAGGTCGGATTGGTTCTTGGGTTTTATAGAACTTGAAATTTATATTAAAAAAACATAGACTTTCAATTAGAGGACCATGCTAGCTCAGGTATACATAAATGTCCTTATATCGATTGATCATCTCCATTCTTTAATATTTTTTTAGATAGTGATTCTCTTCATTTAGAAATTTCATTTATTCTATTCTATCATCTGTATAGATTGTTTTTTTATTCTCTTTGTTAAAGAAAGTCAATCAAGAATTTTCTAATAAACCATTAACATCATGCTTGAAGATTATACTATGGTATTCAGAAGATTGCAAAAATTCAAAAATTACATTGTATTAACACTTAAGCAAGCAGATTAAAGATTATACCATGGTATTCAGAAATTCAAAATTTTCCGTTGTCTGAATAAGCATTTAGAAATTCAGAATTACATGGTAAACATAATTACACACGTGTTAAATGATTCATACATATCACAAAAATTTAGAATAACGATAAGAATGAAAGAAACAAGGCAATCAGAATAATGCCTCTATTAAGGAACCGATCGAACTATTTCATTTCACAAAAGCTAATCATGAAAAACTCCAATAGTTTCTTAAATCATTCAACCATAAAAATAAGGAAGAAATCAGTAAATACGAATCGTGAAACCTAACACAAATCTTTCAGCCTCTAAGGAAGAAACATGGAGACAACAAATACGAGAAGATCACCAAAAGAAAGGAAATCATATCGAATGATTCCCTTCGCTGAATCCCCAAGATCTCCCCAAACCTTAGAAATTAGCAACAGAGGATCGAAGAAAACCACCCATGCAGACCAAAGTATCCAAAGGCTTGTCACTGTGGAGTGTGCCGATGTGGGCTACGAAAGTGTTGGGCGGCGTGGTCATGTCGTTGTAGGGCATGTCGTTGTGGGTTGCGCTATGAAAGGAGGAATGAAGAAAATCACCTCGCAGACAAAGGTTTCCAAGAACTTGCCTTCATGGAATGTCCTAGTGTGGGCTACAGAATTGTGAAGCAGTGTGGCCATGTTGGTGTGCGATGTGTCAGTGTTGGTTGCGCTGTAGAAGGGGGAACGAAGAAAACCACCCATGCAGATAGAGGTTTCCAAAGGCTTGCCTTTGTGGGATGTGCAGGTGTGAGCTACGGAAGCGTGGAGTAGTGTGGCAGTGCCGCTGTGGAGTGTGTTGGTCTGTGCTACGCTGCGAAAGGGGGAAAGAGATGAAGATTATCAAATTAGAGTCAGAGTCAGGTTTAGACTTTATGATATTAAGTTTTATACTTTTGTAAATAAAAAATTATATATATAATATGTATTTATAAATATAAATAAATAATACTATATATAATTATATATATATACCTTCGGGTTCGGGCCGGATTGTGTAATCCATGCCTTAAACCCATACCCAACCTAAAAAGTTCAGATTTTAGATTTTCTGACTCATATTCAACCCATAGTAAAAAAAAGCCAACTCAATCCAACCCAACCCACATGAGTCAGGTTGGTTCAATTTTTAGGTCAACCCGGATCCATGTAAACCCCTAATACTTACATCTAAAGTGCACATAATTTAGTTAAAACCAATGAATTGAACTAAAATGAATCATTTTTGATGATTCAATTTGGTTTTCAAGTGTTTTTGCTGTAATGACATCCCAATCGTTGCCTCTCTCTCTTAGCGATAATTTTCATTTTTATCTTTCTATTAACATTTATTACTACAGATAACTAAATTTAACTATTAATATAAACACAACTAACAGAAATAAGTTTAAGAAACAACTGAAATAAAACTAAACAATTCACCAAAATCCTTGATGTGTGACAGTGTGACTCTTCTTTATATACACTAGTAAAAGCATCCTACTCATATCTTGCACCTGTGAAAACACAAATTAAAAGCACACATGAATGACCACTTAAATTGGTTACCCAATATACATCTCATCTAAACACACATCACACAACTTAGCCAACTACGTCGAGGAGCAACCGATCCCTGATATATCACTTGGAGGTCACACAACCACAATAGGATAATTCTTTATTGCCTAGCAAGTAGTAAGACCTTTAAAATATACTTTAAAAAACTACTCTTCTCTTTTTTCTTTCAAAATCATATGCATGTTTTCTCAAAATCTTCAATGCACACTTGATAATGGCTACTCTTGCCAAGTTAAGTCTAAAACCACAGTGAAGCACACAGTTTGACCTCACACATTCTCTATGTAGATCTAACAACCAACGGCATTTGAATACCTTTATAGCATCCAAAACACTCCACCACAGCAACACGCAACACCATCGAAGCAAGTACAGAGCCTTTGCTCCAATATCACGATCTACTCTAGAATAGAGCCTGATTTCCTAAATTAGGGTACAACAAAACACTAGGTCACACAGCCGCAACTACCACCAAAACAAACAACAGTGTGTTATGTTGTCCGATGCTAAGCAACCGACATTAGCCACAAGTAACGTAATGCCTCTTGCGTTACACAACAGTACAAACACTATCCAAAGCAAATAATTAAATCTAATTTAACAAAACTACATAAATATAACCAAACATCTAGACCTTTGTGTGGCAAAAGTGGTTCTGAAACAATGCACCAGACAAGACTACACCTTCCTCTAAGCATGCAACGACCTAGGTTTTTAGAGTGGTGCTTTGGCTAGATAATTAAGGTAAATTCAGGCGTGTTAGGCTTTGGGGGCCCCAATACCTAATGTGGGACACGTTCTTAGTAGTCTCTAACGCTTGGATTGTGGGATTTTGGCTTTTTGGTGTGGAGGAGTTTTATGGGTTTCTCTTCGGCCGTGGAGGTTTGATGGTGGGTCCTTGGTGGCACGAGTCACGTGGACGTGGAAGGTCGCATGGTTTGGTTTCGTGCTTGCGGCTTCCTTTCTTTCATTCCCTTCTTTCTCTTTTTTTCCCTTCTTTCTTTTCTTTCTTTCTCTTCCCCAGGCCCCACCCCCACATGCCTTTTCTTTCCTTCTTTCTTTCTTCTTATTCTTACTCTGGAGACTGAGTTTGCATGGAGGTTTTCGTGGCAAGGCGGTGGAGCTTCCTGGCATGGTCACGAGCGGCAGGGGGTGTCTAGAGTCTGCAGGGGACTCAACAGCAGCTGACGACAGTGGGTCGATGATCGACGGAGTGGCGACAGCACTCTCATACATAGAAGGCCTGAAGAATCCCTCCTGAGAGTGGGGAACTTAGGGAGGAGGAGGAGGAAGAAGAAGGAGGAGAGGCCCATAGGGCCTCCCCTAGACTAGGAGGCCTCTGGCCTTGCAGGTGGTGGTGAACCCACCATTAGAGGAGGAGGCGACAGCGCGTAGGAGGGGTTGTCCTCGGCGAAACACAACCAGAAGGCTAGGGGAGGACTCTACGGACCTAGAGGGATGCTGAATCAAAGCTAAAAGGGAGGGGAATACTTGGGAACGGTCGGACTATCCTCCGGCGAGGCTCGACAGTGGCGCTCTGGGCTGATGCTCTAGCGATAGTGGGTGAGGTCTCTAGGGCTGTAAAAACTAGAGGGGTGATCTAGGTTTCACTGGGAGTTCAAGGGATCTTCTCTGGGTTTCAAACGAGGAGAAGGATCGATCTCCAAACAATGGGTGAAGGGCTGTCAATGACGGGCTTTTCTCTGACGAGGCATTCTAGGGCCTTTGAACCTCCTCTATCGTGGGTTTTTATCGCTAGAAGAGGGGTGGAAGTTGTGGAACGTGGCTGAAGGAAGTTGGCATTACGTGGGGAAGGAGGGATGGAGAGAGTGGGTGCAGTTGAGATCATTGGAATTATTTTTGTGTTTTCCTAAAGTTTGTGATTGAAGAATGAAATGAATGTATTGGGCTGAATGGGCTTGTGTAGACACCCCAATTTTCCCAATTTTGCAGAATGGAGATGTGGTAGGCTAAGCTCTGACTAAACCAAAGCCTTTTGGACCCACCTAAACCCATTTAGCCCATTTAGGCCCACCTAAACTCATTTGGGCCCGTGGGGGCCCACAAGACCCACATAGGCCCATTAAACCCTATTTGAGCCGACTTTGACCCCAAAGCCCATGAAGGCCCATCATAAACATTTTAACTTTTCTCCTCCAACCCAACATCTTATTACATCCTCTCCATATTCATTATCATCTCCACTTATTAATTTTTACCCAAAAATACAAATATTACACCCTTCTTCCTACTTCCCCATTAAACCAATTTTCTCTTCATGAATCCAGCTCAATCGCTCTTCCTCACTGAGCTCAGCCCCAGCCCATCTCACCGTTGATCCAGGGAATTGCCCAAGCCTCCCCAGCCACCAGATCAGTCGCAGGAGGGGGCCAAGATCACCGTTGGACGCTGTCGGTGATCAAGGAACCACTGGGGGGATAGTAGTTAGGATTCTGTTAGACTGTTAGAGGTGGTGTCTGATCAGTTAGGAGTTTAGTTAGCTGGTTAGTGTTTCTGCTGGTGGAGTAACGGCCTGTTAGTTGGGTTCGTTGGGGTCTTCGGCGGCTATAAAAGGAGGAGAAGATGCAGTGTTTAAGGTTCGTCATTTTTTCACCACCATCCAGAGAGAGGAGGAGTATTCTGAGAGAGCAAGGAGCGAAGAGGAGAGAATTGTGGAGCAGGAGCTGTTGCGGAGGAGGAAAGCCGCTGTAACATCAGGGCCTGATTATCCATTTTTATAATAAACCATGTATTATTTGTAATATTATGTTTAATGGTTTATTAATGGGTAATTTGTTGTTTCTTGGTTGTGTGTGGTTCTGGGTGGTTTTTGGTGCATCAAGTTGTGATTTGAAACCTATTTGGAGTCCGGTTGGAGGATACACAGCTGTCTCGGTTTGCGTGCCATTCTTTTCTCTTTTCTTTTCTTCCTCTTTTTCTTTCTTTCATCCGCGAACCATACCTTCCATCATTTCTTCTCTATCTTCTTCTTCTTCTTCTTCCTCTTCTCCCTCCTGTGCCACCACCGACGGAGGCTCGTGCCTCCCCATCTCGTCCGACGGGATGGGTGGCCGGCGCCATGTGGATGGGGATGGAGATAAGAGGGGGAGGCAGTGGCGGAGCAGAGGAGGTGTG
>JAMKQA010069813.1:0-27251 GCA_024699735.1 Posidonia australis | reverse complement strand
GAAGAATCAAATCGGAGAAAATGTAGGTTGAGCCATTATGGGCCTTTGTGGGCTTCATGGGCTTATGTGGGCCTTGTGAGCTTCATGGGCCTCCATGGCCTATGTGGGCCTAGGTGGGTCCAAATGGACCGAATGGGCCCAATCAAGTTGAATGAGAGTCAAAAGGGCCTAGAATGGGCTTGTGGACCCAAATGGGCTCAACTAGGGCTTAATGGGCCTTGAAGGAGTTAATTGGGCTTAAATGGGCCTTGTGGGCCCTCAATCAGGGTTCGAGCTCAGCCACCACATCCCCATTCTGCAAAATCAGAAAATTGGGGTGTCTACAGCTGCATCAGAACACACCCCAACCCAACACCATTGGCGTCACAATACACAGTGAAGCCACCACTTCTAGAAGGTAGAGTCAACATAGGGGCAGAAACTAGATGAGACTTTAGCTCTTGGAAGCTCACCTTGTAATTCTGGTCCCAACAAAATGGAATCCCGTTACTGGTCAACTCTATCAAAGGCACGGCTATGGAGGAGAAATCCCTGATAAAACTCCTATAATAGCCCGCTAGACCCAAGAAACTCCTGTTCTCCGACACAATCCTCGGTCGCTCCCAATTGCTCACTGCCTCGACCTTGGTAGGATCCACTCTGATGCCTTCTCCAGAAATCAAATGGCCAAGGAACATAACTTCACTCAGCTAGAACTCACACTTGGTGAATTTGGTGTACAGTTGATGACGTCTCAGAGTATCGAAAACCGCCCTCAGGTGCAAGGCGTGAGTCTCAACATCAAGGGAGTAGACTAGTACGTCATCAACAAAAACCACAATGAACTGGTCTAGAAAAGGGCTGAAAATCCTATTCATCAGATCCATAAATGTATCTGGTGCATTAGTCAAGCCGAAAGGCATGGCTGTGAACTCGTAATGCCCTTACCATGTCCAGAAAGCAGTCTTTTGAATATCTGACTCTCATATCCTCAACTGGTGATACCCTAACCTCAGATCAATCTTTGAGAACATAGACATAGACTACAACTGGTCGAACAGGACATCAATGTGGGACAAAGGATACTTGTTCTTTGGTTCAGCATCTAATGATCTATACATAGTCGAAGCGAACCATCCTTCTTGCAGACGAACAAGATAGGCGATCCCCACGAAGACACACTCGGCCTGATAAATCCCATGTCCAGCAACTCCTGCAATTGAGTCTTGAGCTCTCATAATTCCGCTGGCGCCATGCAATATGGAGGATTCGACACAGCACCAGAATTGATGATCAGGTCGATTGAGAACTCAAATTCCCTGTGAGGTGGCATACCAGGCAAATCGTCAGGAAAAATGTCGTGATACTCACACACCACAGAGATGTCGTGAACACCCAACTCAGGATAAGTGGAGGTAACTATACTGGCTAGATACTCCACACAAACCCTAACCAAAGACTTATAAGCCTTCATAGCTGAAATGACAAGCTTAGGTTCACCCTGACACCCACCTTACATAAAGAAAGATCCATCCTCAGGAGACCCAAAATAAACTCTCCTCCAAGCACAGTCGATCAAAGCAGACTGCTGTGCCAACCAATCCATGTCAAGTATCACATCGTACTCCTACATGTCCATCATGATCAAGCTGGCAACGAACTCTTTGGCATTCAGCGTCAAGTTGATAGACTGTAGATATCTCCATGCCAAATTGTGCTCCCCTAGTGATGTCACCACACTGAGATGAAAGGCTAGTGTAGTTGGTCTCTCTCTCAACTTTAACGTAAAGGACTCAAAGATAAAGGAGAAAGAACTCCCTAAGTCAAACAACACTTTGGCCATCCAGCCAGCCACAATAAAAAACCTGATGGCCAAGCAAAACAACACCACATCCATACAATTAGGTAGATGTCTAGATTACATGGAGATTACAATAATCACAAAGGGTTACAAAACAAACTAATCATCCTTACCCTCAACTACATCTCTCGAAGACCCAGGGAGAGAGACCAGCTATGGTAAACACCTATCCCCTAGTCAGCTGCTGTGGGCACTTCCTGCCTTCTTCGATGCTTCCGGATAGGATCTCTAGAAATGTCCCGCCTTCCCACAATTATAGCACACCACTGGAGCTAGAGTTCATTGTGGTTGAGGACAAAATGCAGCAATATGGCCCACCTTACCACAGTTGAAGCACTAGTTCCCACTGAGAGCACTGGACCCTATCTGATTGAGGCCAACTCCGCTACTCCCAGTAAAACTCCACTGGCCTGCAAAGGAAACACTGGACCTCCCCTTCTACATCTTCTTAGGGCTACCTGAACTACTAGCACTTGGAGGACTAGAGAAAGCGAATTGGGAAGTAAAAGAAGACTTACCCTTCCCTTTTGGACTACTCTCCAGATACTTGTGATGCTCGGTCTCGAAGCGATACGCCATCCCAACTATGTCCTCCATAGTTTAGCAATGGCAGCCCATCACCTTCACCCACAACCTTGGGTTCAAGTTGTCCAGAAGCCTCTACGCTCGCACCTCTTCAGACTCATAAGTAGGAGCAAAACATTCCAACTGGGCAAACTCAGTCTCATACTCGAGCACTGACAACGTGCCCTACTTCAGACTCCGGAAATCTCGGTGAAGCTACTCCTTCACATGAGCAGAAAAATACTTGTCAAAGAAGGTCACCTTAAAATCCTTCCATTGGATGCTAAAGTGACTAAGTATGGGAACTTCAACCACCTCACAGACTTCTACCACCTATCTGCCTCACCATCCAGTTGATAAGTCACCAGACGCACCTAATGCTCCTTCGGGCATGCCATGCTATCCAGCATCATCACCACCATCTCTAGCCAGGCCTCGCTCTCCTCAATACTGACCTTGCCCTTGAACGACGATGGACAAAGCTTTGTGAACTGGTTCAGCCACGAGTCACCCGATGACTTGCTAGCATTACTCTTGCTAGAAGTGTGAGAGATCTCGTCTGTCAAACTCCTCAGTTTCGCACGGACCGCCTTCCATCCATGTACGTCCTCTTGAGGCTCGATCTCCTTAACAGGGGTCGTGCCCTTACGACCACGAGGAGGCATCCTAGCAGATAAAGGCAAAACACCTGCACTACAGACAAAACAACAACCAAAAAACCATTGAAGAAACCAGGTGTAGCATGCAAAACCTATGGAGTCTTTAGATCGGACACCCTAGGCATAGCACTAGCCTAGTGTGACCTAGTCAACCTATGGAGCTTTGATACCAACTGTAATGCCTCAAATTTTCCCATAATAATTTCAACAAATTAAATTACAGGAAAATTAAAGCTAAATAGAAAAATACCAAACTACCAAGAACCTCTGTGTGTGGCTATGAGACTCCGATCTAAATGCACTATGCTAAACCTCCTGTGTGTCTGCACCTGCAACCCAAAAACATGAGGAAAATGCATGAGTGACTGAAGTCACCCAACACACACCCCATGAAAAAGAATCGAAAATTGAAACCATAATTAATTTTCTTTAAAATTCATTTTGCAAACCATTTCTCTAAAACCTCACAAACCAGGTCCACATCGGCCAAAACCACAACCGAGGCTCTACTAGCCCAAAACCACAAGCAAAGGCCCTCAATGGCAAAAACCACACACAGTGAGTCGAGAAGCCTAGTGTCAAGCAACCAAACTCTGGCCACAAGCAGTCCATCGAAGAGCCAGCAAAGGTGTCTGCACTATCATGATGAAGCCACCCTGTGTAGGAGCGATCACCGTCCCGCGATTCCCCCACCTAGAGAATCCTCACAAAGCCAATCCATCCCTGGGAAGGTTGTCTTGCCTCTCAGGATGCTACCAGCTACGGGGCACGTGTCTCACCCACACTGGCCACGACAAGGTACGCCTCCTCACGGCGTTCTCCACACATCGTGCTCAAGAGGGAGTGTCATACCTCCACACCCGACGACACCTGACGACACCCGAACATCAATGCTCACAGCGACAGTAGGAGTATGACACCTCCCTGTCATGGCACAAGACACCTCAACCCGTGGACTACAACCCTAGCCTTGAGACAACAATCAAGGAGTGTCATACCTCCAAGACCCAACATCCCTCAGCCTCAAGTATGTTGGCCCACGACCTCGACCAGGGAGACGCACCCGACCACCCAAGAATGTCATCACATTCCCTAGTCTCGATGACACAACCCTATAGTGTCTCGGCCCTCACACAAAAAACTAGGATAAATCATTTTCCAAAATGGGTCAACCATTCTCTTTTGAAATCATTTTGAAAACTATTTTATATCTTTGAAAACACCTCCAAAACCTCGGCAAAACGACACATCAAGTGTCCCAAGGGACCACCCTTGATAGCCCACAATTCCATCTCAAAGGGACAATACAAACCAATATGAGAAACCCACAGAAATCAGATTTTGTAAACAAGTTTGGGCCCTAATTCGGCATGCCGAAAAACGGGTTTGGTATGCCAATTTCCATTGATTCGCTATGCCATTCCGTCTTTGATATGCCGAAATCTACTAGATCGGTCAACTGGAATGATTTAGCTAATTGAATTGACCAGAGGACCAAAACTGACAAAAAATGAGCATGCTGAATAGATTCGGTATACCGAAATTGACCGATTTGGTATGTTGTTTCCACTTCAGTATGTTGAATTCTACGATCCTAGAAAAAGGCCCAAAAACTCAACGTCCGAAATTGCCCAAAGTGGGACCTTCGATCTGACCCCCAAAAAAAACACCAAAAATCTCACATAAAAAATACGATTTAGATCCTTGAGTCTATTCCAAATCCCAACAAACAAAACCATAATCCATTCACCATGCATCAAGATATAAATTCGCAAAGGTATGAGGGTCAAAACGACCCAAACTACAACCATTGTCATAAATATCCATAAAACCACAATAAATTCTCATAAATTCCAAAATATTAAATTTAATCTAGATTACATGCAACCTAAGCATTTCTACAATTTTATATGAATTCTACTCATTCAAATGGCGTGTGTACCTACAATGCGTGTTCTGATGACCTAACTCTAGTCTCCAGCCAACTCTGGCGACACCACGCATCCATGGCCACTCCACGACCTTAGGGACGCCACCCCAGAGCTCTGCACACCACCACACATCGCCGCACACCATTGCCAACTCTCGAGCACACCGAATAGGGGAGAAACGAATGGGAGGAAAAGGAAAGAGATAAGAGAAAGGGGAGGAAGAGGGTAAGGGTGACTGGGGTGAGTGAGGGAGAAGGAGGAAGGCAAGTGAGAGAGGAGAAGGAGATGGCATGCTCGGGAAGAGGAGGGAAGACATGCGGAGAAAGTGGAGGAGAGGTGCGGAGGAAGAGTCGTCTGTCGTGCCTTAAGTACAAGCTGGAAGTGGTAGTTGCATGCATGCATGCACAGTACAACCACCGGCTTCCTACACGAGCCAACAACTCACCGCACCAAACCCACCCACCAACCAGCCCACGAATGCGGACCCCACATGGACCCACACCCTGGCCACAAGCATAGTGCCATAATGCATGGTGCCAACCACATAGTGGGGCACGCAAACACAAGCCAGCCCACGAGGCCCAAGCCCAAAAGCACAAAACTTCACAAACGGGCCTCGAAACAGTAACACTTGTCCAAGAATATATTCATTAAAATGTAAATAATTACAAAATTGAATTTACGGGTGTTACATTCATTGATTTATTTGATTACCTACTTTCTACATAAATTGCATAAAACACCCTTGAGAAGCATTATTTATAGACACGAATGGAAATGACATATGCATGAATTATGTGATTATCACTTTGATTGAATGCTTTTAATTAATTCCTGAAAGGATTAGTCTGGAAGTACATATATTTATGCAAATAGATCTTATAATTAGATTTGCAAGTTACATGATTATGCACTCATCAACCACTTATTTTGATGGTTCAGTAATCAATCATGGTTAAAGAACCATTCTCAATGAAATAATACATATAAAATATTTTTCAACACATATACTACAATTAGTCAATGAAACCAGATCTGAAAAGAAACCAATTCTACATACTTTACCACATTTATCTTTATATTTTTGTCTAAGAATTTTCCCACTATTTTTAGTTTTCATTCTATATCATCATCTGATTCAATGTTTTTGCTTCTCAAGTATCTGTTGTTCATGGACATATATGCAAAACTTGTGGATTTACTTTTAGTTAGTTGTTTGCAGCTACCTTTTGATCCTACATGATATATTGTCTTTGGACATTGGTTATATGATATATCTCAAGTTTGAAGATCTACCAAAAGCCCTTTGCATTGCTCGTAATCTTGATAACATATAGGTTGAATTGTAGAGTCCCATGTTGTTGAAGACACTTCCTAATTTTAGCATCTGTGTTCTCACTTGAATTCTTTGCAAGCAGTATGTGAAACAAGTATTTACATCTTCCAATGACCTATTACAGAACAAACAATTCTGCTACATCATAACACAACATGTAAGATTAGGCCTATTTTACTTAATCCTAAGAAAATTCCCTTTATATGTTTTTTATTCAATAATGAGCATGATCTTGTTCTCATTTTTTATATGCAATTATGATGAACATCTATGATTGTTATTGATGACCTAGGAAGCATGAAAACATGGAAAGTTGATATTGATTGGACTCTACTGTATCAATTTTCAATCAAGTCTTTGGTTCCTTTAAATAAAATTTGACTAATGTTTCACCTATCTAATCAAAGTTCTTTAGGCCAACCCAGTCTATACACTAGAATTTCTTTGTTTACTCATGTGTATGTTTTATACCAACAAGAATGAGAGCAACATGATTGTCTCATTTTGTAACACCCGTAAAATTCATTTTGTAATTATCTACATTATAATGAATTTGTTTCTGGACGGGTGTTACTGTTCTAAGGCCCGTTTGTGTGGTTTGGTAATTTTGGGCTTGCACCTCATGGGCCTGCTTCTGATTGTGTGTCCTTGTCCGTGGTTGGCACTGTGCTTGTGGGCCCTGTGTGGGTCAGTGCGGGGCTCACGTTCGTGGGCCGGTTGGTGGTGGTGTTTGGTGGGGTTGGCTGTTGGCTCGTGCAGGGTGGCTGGTTGGCGAAGCGTGCAGGTGTGCACGCACCCAGCTGCTTCGTTGCATGACTTTATAAGCTCATGCACACCTAGTGCACGAACCACCCTTCCTCTCCTTGGCCATGTCTCCTCCTTCTTGAGCACACTATTCCACCTCCTCCTTCACTCCATCGTCTCCCTCTCCCTCCACCCATTCTCTCTTCTCCCCCCACTCATCCTTCCACCTCACCCTTCCCCTTTCTCTCTCGTCTCTCCCCATCTCCTCCCCTGTTTATCCCCTGTTCTGTGTGCTCGAGGGTTGGCGAAGGTGTGCGGCAGCATGCAGTGACTAGTGGACCTTCGGTGAGGCCTCCCTAAGGTTGTGCAGTGGCCGTGGACGCGTGGAGTCACCGAAGTTGGCTGGAAATCAAATTGGATCGTCGGAGAGATCATTTGAGGTACGCACCACCAACCAATGTATAGAAAGCATGAAATTGGTATAAAATGATAGGAATGCATGAAATCTAGGTAAATTTATATTCCTAGAATTTATTGTGATTTCATAAGAATTTATTGTGATATTTATGGTGTTTTATGACAGTGGTTGTGGTTTGGGTCCTTTTGACCCTTCCAGCTTTGTGAATTTGTATCTTGTTGCATGATGAATGGATTTTGGTTTTGTTTATTGGGATTTGGAGTAGACTCGAGGGTCTATATATTATGTTTTATGTGAGATTTTTGGTGCTTGTTTTGGGGGTCAATCATAGGTCCCACGTTGGGTGATTTCGAACGTTTGAGCTTTTGAACGTTTTCTGGTTTAGTAGAAAACGGCATCCGAACCATTTCGACATGCCATTTTTTTGTCAGATTAGGTCCTATGGTCAAGCTTTGATCATCCGATTTTGGACAGTTGACCTAATCAGTAGATTTTGGTCGATCGAACCATTTTTGGTATACCGATTTGGCTATGAGTGTTGATGGTTGACCTGTTTCGGTTGACCGATCCTAAACAGTCTTCCAATTCAAGGATTTTTAGCATACCAAACCTATTTCGGCATGTCGAATCAGGGCCCAGCGGTTTTATAAAATGTTTTTTACATGGGTCTTCGGATTGGTTTGTGTTGTCCATTTAAGATGGATTGTGGGCCGTCAGTGGTGGTCCTATGGGACACCTGATGTGCCGTTTTGCCGAGGTTTTGAAAGAATTCCCAAAGATATAAATGGTTTCGAAAATAATTTCAAAGAGATGGTTAGTCCATTTTGGAAAATGGTTTTTACTAGTTTTATGTGTGTGGATCGAAACACTATGGGATCGTGTTGTCGGGACCAGGGAATGTGATGACATTCTCGGTGGTTGGGCGCGCCTCCCTGGTTGAGGTTGGGGTCGAGATACTTGAGGATGAGGGTCGTGGGGTCTTGGAGGTATGAGACTCCCTAATTGTCGTCTCAAGGCTAGGGTTGTGGTCCGTGGGTTAAGGTGACTTGTGGCATGACAGGGAGGTATGATACTCCTGCTGTCGCTATGAGTACTAAGGCTCGAGTGCTATCGAATGTGGAAGTATGACACTCCCTACTGAGCACCATGTAGAAGACACCGTGAGGAGGCATACCTTGTGGTGGTCAGTAGGACACGTGCCCTATAGTTGGTAGTGTCCTGAGAGATAGGACTGCCTTCCCAGAAAGGGCTTGGCCTTGTGAGGGTTTTCTAGAGAGGGAGAATCGTGGGACGCTGAATGCTCCTACACAGGGTGGCCGCCATTGTGGCAATGCAGATGCCGTTGGTCAAGCTTCGGTGGACTGCGTGTGGCCAGAGTTTGGTTGCCTAGTGCTGAACATCTTGACTCAATATGTGTGGTTTTGGCCATTAAGGGCCTCGTTCGTAGTTTTGGGCTGATAGAGCCTTAATTGTAGTTTAGGCTGGCGTGGGCCTGTTTTTGTGCGATTTCAGAGAAAAAGATTGCGAAATGAATTTAAAAGGAAAATTAATATAGTTTTGTTTTCCGCTATTTTGTGGGATGCGTGCTAGGTGACTTTTGTAACTCACACTTTCCTTGTGTTTTGGGTTGCAGGTGTAGGCATGTAGAGGATTTAGCATAGTGCAATAGTCTAGAGTCTCGTAGCCGCACACGTAGGTTCCTAGTAGTTGATATTTTTTGTTTAACTTTTAATTTCCTGTAATTTAATTTGTTTTAAATTATTATGGGAAATTTGGGGCATGATAGATCTTGTATCAGAGCTCCAAGTTCACTAAGTCGCACTAGGCTAGTGCTATACCTAGGCTGCATGGTCTAGAGACTCCATAGGTTTTGCATGCATGGTAGAGTCTACACCTGGTTTTCTTCATGTTTTCTGGTTGTTGCTTTGTCTATGGTGCAAGTATTTTGCCTTTCTCCTTGCAGAATGCCTCCCTATGGTCATAAGAGCAAGGCCCCTATCAAGTAATCCGAGCCTCGAGCGGACGTGGTCGGATGGAAGGCGGTTCGTGCGGAACTGATGAGCTTGGCACACGAGATCTCCCATGCGTTCAGCAAGAGTAGTGCTAGTGAGCCGTCGGGTGACCCATGGCTGAACCAGTTCACGAAGCTTCGTCTACCATCGTTCAAGGGCAAGGTCAGCGCTGTGGAGAGTGAGGCTTGGCTAGAGAAGGTGGTGAAAATGCTGAAGAGCATGGCATGCCTAGAGGAGCATTGGGTGCAGCTAGCAACTTATCTGCTAGATGGTGAGGTAGATAGGTGGTGGAAGTCTGCAAGGTAGCTGAAGTTCCCAGACTCAGTCACTGTTAGCATCCAGTGGAAAGATTTTAAGGTGGCCTTCTATGACAAGTATTTTCTCGCTCATGTGAAGGAGCCACTTCACCAAGATTTCCGGAGTCTGGAGTAAGGCACGATGTCGGTGCTCGAGTATGAGACTGAGTTCACCTGGTTAGAACGTTTTGCTCCTGCCTATGAGTCTAAGGAGGAGTAGGCACAGAGGTTTCTAAATGGCTTGAACCCAGGGCTACGGGTGAAGGTGATGGGCTGTCGGTGTCAAACTATGGAGGACATGGTTGGGATGGCGTATCGCTTCGAGACTGAGCATCAGAAGTATTTGAAGAGCCATCCCAAAGGGAAGGGTAAGTCTTCTTTTACCTCCTAGTTCTCTTTCTGCGATCCTTTGAGTGCCAATAGTTCAGGTAGCTCTGAGAAGAAGCAGAAGGGGAGGTCTAGTGTTTCCTCTACAGGCCAATGAAGTTTTGCTGGGAGTAGCGGAGCTATCAATCAGACAGGGTCCAGTGCTCCCGGTGGGAACTAGTGCTTCAATTGTGGTCAAGTGGGCCATATCGCTGCACATTGTCCCCAACCTAGGTGGACTTCCGATCCAATGGTGTGCTAAAATTGCAGAATGGCAAGACATATTCAGAGATCTTGTCCGAAACCGCTGAAGAAGGCAGGAAGTGCACCACAGCAGCCGACTAGGGGATGGGTGTTCACCATTACAACTCCAGGCGATGGGTCTTTAGGAGATGTAGTTAAGGGTATGAATGATTAATTGGCTTTGTAACCCTCTGTGATTGTTTTAATTTCCTTGTAACCTAAACATCTGCCTGATTGTTTGGATGTGGTGGTGTTGTTTTGTTTGGCCATCAGGTTCTTTTATTATGGCAGGTCGGATGTCTAAAGTGTGGTTTGACTCAGGGAGTTCTTTCTCTTTCATCTATGAGTCGTTCGTGGTGGAGTTGGGAGAGAGACTAGCTAGACTGGCCTTTCATCTCAGCATGGTAATGCCGTTGAGGGAGCACAGCTTGTCGTGGAGGTATCTGCGATCTATCGACTTGATGCTAAACGACAGAGAGTTTGACGCTAGCCTTTTCATGATGGATGTGATACTCGGCATGGATTGGTTGGCACAGCAGTCCACTTTGATCGATTGTGCTCGAAGGAGAGTTTATTTTGGGTCTCTTGAGGATGGGTCTTGCTTTGTGCAAGGTGGGTATCAAGGTGAGCCTAGGCTTGTCATTTTTTCTATGAAGGCTTATAAGTCTTTGGTCAGGGGTTGCGTGGGATATCTAGCCAGTATAGTTACCTCCATATCTCCTGAGTTGAGTGTTCAAAACATCTCTATGGTGTGTGAATATCCTAACGATTTGCTTGGTATGCCACCTCACAAGGAAGTAGAGTTCATGAACGATTTGATCCCTGGTTCTAGTGTTGTGTCAAAACCTCCCTATCGCATGATGCCAGCGGAATTGCAAGAGCTCAAGACTCAGTTACAGGAGTTGTTGGACAAAGGGATAATTAGGCCAAGTGTATCTCCATGGGGAGCACCTGTCTTGTTCGTCCATAAGAAAAACAATTCGCTCCAACTATGTATAGATTATCGAATGCTGAACCAGATCACGGTGAAGAACCAGTATCCCTTGCCCCGCATTGATGACCTGTTCGACTAGTTGCAATTTTCATCCATGTTCTTGAAGATTGATTTGAGGTTAGGGTATCACCAGTTGAGAATACGAGACTCAAATATTCAGAAAACTGCTTTGCAGACATGGTATGGGCATTACGAGTTCACAGTCATGCCTTTCGGCTTGACTAATGCACTGACTGCGTTTATGGATTTGATGAACAGGATTTTCAACCCTTTTCTAGACCAATTCATTGTGGTTTTTGTTGATGACGTGCTGGTCTACTCCCCTGATGTTGAGACTCATGCCTTGCATTTGAGGCCAGTTTCGGATACTCTAAGGTGTCATCAGTTGTAAGCCAAATTCTCCAAGTGTGAGTTCTAGCTGAGTGAAGTTATGTTCCTTGGCCATTTGATTTCTGGAGAAGGCATAAGAGTAGATGGGAGCGACCTAGGACTATGTCGGAGATTAAGAGTTTCTTGGGTCTAGTAGGCATTTACAAGAGGTTTATCAGGGATTTCTCCTCCATCGCCGCGCCTCTGATAAAGTTGACTAGGAAGGGAGTCCCATTTTGTTGGAACCAGAATTGTGAGACAAGTTTTCAAGAGCCGAAGTCTCATCTGGTTTCTACCCTTGTGTTGACCCTACCTTATGGAAGTAGTGATTTCACTATGTATAGTGACGCTAGAAGTGTTGGGTTGGGGTGTGTTATGATGCAACATGGCAATGTCATGGCGTATGCTTCGTGCCAGCTGAAGGAACATGAGAAGAACTACCCAACCCATGATTTGGAGATGGCTACCATAGTGTTCGCTCTCAAGCTCTAGCGACATTATTTGTATCAGGAGCTGTTTGAGGTCTTCATTGATCATCAGAGCTTGAAGTATATCTTCACGTGGAGGGACCACAAGCGAAGGCAGCGTCGTTGGGTGGAGTATCTAAAGGACTATGATTTAAGCCTGTCCTATTGCCTTGGCAAGGCCAATGTAGTCACCGATGCCTTGAGTCGGCATACGCACGTGTTGGCAAGCCTGATGGTCAAGGAGTGGACCATGTTGGAGGATCTGGTGAGCTGCAGGCTGAAGCGGCAAGCTTAAGGAATCATTGATGCTTGGGTGGCCAACCTATCTGTTCACCCTAAGCTGATAGAGTTTATTGTCACTTGTTAGTAGTTGGATCCGTTTGTTTAGGCTGTGTTTGAGATGCTGGAGGCTGATGAAGAACTTCATTTCTCTATTGGGGCATATGGATAGTTGAGGTATGATATGCGCTTGTATGTGCCCCAGCATGAGGAGGCCAGGCAGAGGTGATGGATGAAGCGCATTGGTCTAGGTACACTATTCACCCTAGGAGTACGAAGATGTATTGAGACCTAAAGCGGAACTTTTGGAGGCCTAGCATGAAGAGAGATGCTGCTGACCATGTGGTGAGATGTACAACCTGCCAGCTAGTCAAGGCAGAGCACCAGAGACCTGGAGGGACCTTGTCGCCATTGGATATTCCTATGTGGAAGTGGGAGCACATCTCGATGGACTTCGTGACTAGTTTGCTACAGACTTAGAGGAAGAACGACACCGTGTGGGTGATCGTGGATCAGTTAACCAAGTCTACTCACTTCTTGGCTACTCCGGTGAAGCTCCCGATGCACCGCCTAGTAGTGTTGTATGTGTCCGAGGTGGTGAAGCTGCATGGTGTTCCGGTGTCCATTGGTTGAACAAAGACACAAGGTTCACCTCAATGTTCTAGAGAACTCTGCAGGAGGCCTTTGGCACCGTGCTCAATTATAGTACAGCATTTCATCCTCAGTCGAATGGTCAGACAGAGAGGACTATCCAAACATTGGAGAATATGCTCAGAGCATGTGCCTTATAGTTTCAAGGGAGTTCGGAGGACCATTTGCCATTGATTGAGTTCGCCTACAACAATAGTTAGCACTCAAGCATCGGGATGGCGACATACGAAGCTTTGTATGGTAGGCCATGCAGATCGCCGATTTGCTGGAGTGAGGTGGGCGAGCGTTAGTTGATTGGTCCTGAGCTTGTGCAGTTGTATGCGCATAAGGTGGATTTGATCCGTAGAAGGTTGTTGGCTGCGTAGAGTCTGCAAAAGAGTTATGCCGATAGGAGGCGGAGACCACTGGAATTTCTAGTGGGAGACTATGTGTTCCTAAAGATGCCGCTGACCAAGGTTGTCATGAGATTCGGGAAGCGTGGGAAGTTGAGTCCTTGCTATATTGGCCCATACCAGATTACCCAGAGGATTGGTGAGGTTGCTTATCTGTTGGATCTACCATCAGAGATGTCGTCCGTGCACGATGTGTTCCATGTCTTCATGCTGAGGAAGTGCCTGGCTGACGCATCTATTGTGATCCCAGTTTAGTTAGAAGGGCTTTAGGAAGATCTGTCCTTTGTGAACGATGCCATCCAGATTGTTGACTGCAAGCAACAAGTGCTACGGAACAAGGTGATTCCGCTGGTCATGGTGCAGTGGCAGCATCATGGAGCCGAAGAGGCCACGTGGGAACGTGAGGAAGCCATCCTAGCCTAGTACCCATATCTTTTCGCCTGCTAGTGATTTCGAGGGCGAAATCTTCTTTTAAGGTGGTTAGGATGTAACACCCATAAAATTCATTTTGTAATTATCTACATTATAATGAATTTGTTCTTGGATGGGTGTTACTATTCTGAGGCCCGTTTGTGTGGTTTGGTGATTTTAGGCTTGGGCCTTGTGGGCCGGCTTCTGATTGCTTGTCCCCTTGCGTGGTTGGCACTATGCTTGTGGGCTTGGGTGTGGGTCTATGTGGGGCCCATGTTCGTGGACTGGTTGGTGGTGGTGCTTGGTGCGATGTGATGTTAGCTCATGCAAGGAGGTTGGTAGGCAAAGCACGTAGGTGTGCACGCGCCCAGCTACTTCATTGCATGACTTTATAAGCTCATGCACACCTAGTGCACGAACCACCCCTCCTCTCCTTGGCCACGTCTCCTCCTTCTTGAGCACACCATTCCACCTCCTCCTTCACTTCACTGTCTCCCTCTCCCTCCACCCATTCTCTCTTCTCCCCCCACTCATCCTTCCACCTCACCCTTCCCCTTTCTCTCCCGTCTCTCCCCATCTCCTACCCTGTCTATCCCCTATTTGGTGTGCTCGAGAGTCGGTGAAGGAGTACGACGGTGTGCGGCGATGTGTGGAGCTTTGGTGAAGCGTCCCTGAGGTTGTGGAGTGGCCGTGGACGCATGGAGTCACCGAAGTTGATCGGAAATCAGATTGGATAGTCAGAGAGCTCGTTTGAGGTACACACCTCCATCCAATGTATAGAAAGTATGAAATTGGTAGAAAATGATAGGAATGCATGAAATTTAGGTAAATTTATATTCCTAGAATTTATTGTGATTTTATGAGAATTTATGGTGTTTTATGACGGTGGTTGTCGTTTGGGTCCTTTTGACCCTTCCAGCTTTGTGAATTTGTACCTTGTTGCATGATGAATGGATTTTGGTTTTGTTTGTTGCGATTTGGAGTAGAATCGAGGATCTACATCTTATGTTTTATGTGAGATTTTTGGTACTTGTTTTGTTGGATGATCATAGGTCCCACTTTGGGCGATTTCGAACATTTGAGCTTTGGGTCTTCTCTGGTTTCGAAGAAAACAACATCCGAACCATTTAGGTATGCCGTTTTTCTGTCAGATTAGGTCCTTTGGTCGAACATCGATCATCTGATTTTGGATGGTCGACCAAATCAGCAGATTTCGATTGATCGAACCATTTTTGGTATATCGATTTGGCCATGAGTGTTGACCATCGACCTATTTCGGTTGACCGATCCTTAACCATCTTCCGATTTAGGGATTTTTGGCATACCGAACCTATTTTGGCATTCTGAATCAAAACCTAGTGATTTTTACAAAATGGTTTTTACATGGGTTCTCGGATTGGTCTGTGTTGTCCATTTGATATGGATTGTGGGCTGTCAGTGGTGGTCCCATGGGACACTTGATGTACCGTTTTACCGAGATTTTGAAAGAATTCCCAAAGATATAAATGTTTTCGAAAATGGTTTCAAAGAGATGGTTAGTCCATTTTGGAAAATGGTTTTTCCTATTTTTATATGTGCGGGCCGAAACACCGTGGGACCATGTCGTCGAGACCAGGGAATGTAACGACATTCTCAGGTGGTCAGGCGTGCCTCCCTGGTTGAGGTCGAGGATGAGATACCTGAGACTAAGGGTCGTCGGGTCTTGGGGGTATGAGACTCCCTGACTGTCATCTCGAGGCTAGGGTTGTGGACTACGGATTGAGGTGACTTGTGACATAACGAGAAGGTGTGATACTCCTACTATCACTATGAGCACTGAGGCTTGGGTGTTGTCGGGTGTGGAGTATGGCTTTAAGTGGATAAAGGTAGACCCGTTAATCCTATCCAACCCATTCCGTTAAGAACGGGTAAGGGTAGAGGTTTTATCAACCCGTTCACCCGTTAACCCGTTACCCACTTCACCATCTTCTTAGTGGATAAGGGTAAGGGTATACTATTTAGGGTCACCCATTAACCCTTTAACCCATAAGTATATTTGTTATTACACACACATATTTATATAAAGTTAAATCAAACCCTTAAAATAAAAAATCTTTATTCCTCGCAACCAATCTAAAACCATATTGTCATACATCCCTAATCCCTATTCCCAACCCAAATGGCCAATTCAAAGAAAAAGTAGAAAACATTATCAACTCAACACTAAATTAACTACTAATCCATCTACTTGGTATTTGTACATAATCCTTTACATGTAAAAAAGTAGATGGAAGTAAGTTTCTTTCCTTTTTTTTTTTGGGTTGGATTGTGGGATATTTTACATACTGTAGTAAGTTAGTAGATTTTAGATATAACCAAAAACAAATAACGTGTGATCAAATATACATTATTATTAAAACAGAATTTGATAACTCGTTAACCCGCATCGCTACCTGCTAACCAAAAGGGTAGTGGATAAGGTAGCGGTAAAGCCTTTTTGGAACGAGTATTGACTCGACCTGTCACCCACTAATAAGGAGCGGGTAAAGGTAAGGGTCAACCCTATATCCAACCCGACCTGACCTGACCCGACTTATAGCCCTAATGTGAAGGTATGACACTCCCTCCTAAGCACCATGTGGAGGACACCATGAGGAGGCGTACCATGTGGTGGCCAATGCAGGTGCGACACATGCCCCGTAGCTGGTAGTGTCCTGAGAGACAGGACTACATTCCTAGAGAGGGGTTGGTCTTGTGAGGGTTCTCCAGAGAGGGAGAATCGCGAGATGATGAATGCTTCTACACAGGGTGGCCATCACCATGACAGTGCAGACGTCGTTGGTCGCGCTTCGCTGGACTACGTGTGGCCAGAGTTTGGTTGCCTGGCGCTAAGCTTCCTGACTCACTGTGTGTGGTTTTAGCCATTGAGAGCCTCATTCATGGTTTTGGGCTGATAGAGCCTCGGTTGTTGTTTTGGCAAGTGTGGGCCTGTTTTTGTGGGATTTCAGAGAAAATGATTGCGAAATGAATTTAAAAGGAAAATTAATATAGTTTTGTTTTCCGTTGTTTGTGGGGTGCGTGTTGGGTGACTTTTGTCACTCTCACTTTCCTCATGTTTTGGGTTGTAGGTGCAGGCATGTAGAGGGTTTAGCATAGTGCATATAGTCAGGAGTCTTGTAGCCACACATGTAGGTTACTGGTAGTTGATATTTTCTATTTAGCTTTTAATTTCCTATAATTTAATTTATTTTAAATTATTATGTGAAATTTGGGGCATGACACATCCCTTGCTCTTGATCTAGCTTCCATTGAACTCCTTTTTTGCTTTATTTTGGTCAAATAAGGTCACAAGAAAATTCTAAATGCCATGACTTGATGATTATGGAATAAATGTAGATGTAACATCTGCAATCTTTGCTCACGTATTTGTGCATGCTAGAGTGTGGTTAGTGGTGGGCCATGGTTTTTAGATTAGTTGTCCCACTTGGTTTTAGGTTGGTAGTTGTGTTGTGTTCGAAGACAGTTTGATTGGAGGCCTTAATTATAATTGGTGGATAGATGATGTTGGCCTCATTGGATTTTATTGGTAATTAGAAAGATTATGTTGGTGGCACCTTATGGTGATTATTTGGCCCCTTGGCACAAGTGGAATGCATGAAATTGTGCAAGTGGTACACGCTTCGTGTTTGTCTGGTGTGCCAACTCTTTCTTTACACTATATAATAGTCCATGTAAGTGTTGTGTGGTTGTTGTCGAGCGAGTGTGGTATTGTTTAGTGTGTTGTGCCTGTTTCCTCACTTAACTTAAAGCTATTTATAAAGGAGGGGGAGGGGGAGAATTTTAACATACACACGCACATCCACTCACTCACACACATAGGAGAAGAATCAAGAGAGAGAGTGAGTGAGAGGGTTGAAAGAGAGTTGGAGTGAAGAAAAGAAAAGGAAAGGAGAAGAGAAGGAGAGGGGCCTGTCATTGAGAAAAAAAATAGAAAAGGTGTGGAAGAGAAAAGGAGCAAAGAGGGGCCTGCATTAGAAAAAAAAAAAAAGAAAGAATAAGAGAGGCGTAAGACGGAAAGGAGAAAAGAATCAAATTCCAATTTTCATTTAATCGTATTTGATAATTGATTTAGGATCTATGATCTCTTCTCTTCTCTTATACGCCCACGTGAGAATCCAGAGGAAGAAGAAGAAGACAGAAGCACAGGAGAAGAGAGGAGTAGAATCGAAAGCTCGTGCTAGCGAGGAAAAGGGGAGGAGAGTCTGGGCTTGTGCTGAGGAAGAGGTGCAACGCTAGAGAAGAAGATATCAAAGGGGAAGAAGGAAGATGGTCATCCGTTAAAAAGAGAGGAGAGAGAGAGAGAGAGTGGACTAGCAAGCATCTGGGAGAGGAGGTCGTAAATTGCCACCGTTGTTGTGTTGTCGCCACTCGCCACCATGGCCGCCATTCGCCACCACCACCATCCCCCTGCTGTAGCACTACCACCATCATCCATTGATCATTGCTAGGTTGTTGAGTTGCCATTGTTGTGTTGGATGAGCATGGGAGTCAATCATTAGTGAATGGTACATGACCTATCCGAGAGCTCCTCTATTTATTTACTATTATACCTATTGTGGTGATTGTGTTGGGGTTTCATGTGGGAATCCTATTAATATAATGCTTATTGTGGTGATTGTGCTTCGGATTTCAAGTGAGAATCCTATACAATGGTGGTTGACCACCGTTGGTTTTGTATGAGAACCCAATTCTTGTGGATTGGGATATTATATTTGAATTAGAATTTAAATGCAGGATTTGTTAAATATGTGTTTGGATGTGTGGTTTGTGGATTGGATTCTCGTTTTCCTCGAGTTTTGTTCTAGTCTCATCGTTTATTGTAGGTTTTACCCCTCGAGGATGGGCGATATGTGCCTAGCACTCTCAGGCCAATTATCGGGCTTGTGGTGCATAATGGTCATGCATTTTGCCTGTGCATAGGCGCCATGTAAAGGGCACGTATTACTCATGTGCCTCCCCATGATAGTAGTTTTAGGGATTTTTCTAGTGGTTTTTGATACTATTTTGGTAGCATTTTGTGTTGGTTTCCAGTCGCCTTTTTGAATTAGTGTTTGTGGTTTTGCGTGGCTTTTTCATGTGGAGATTTATGTTGTGTTTTGATGATGTTTTCGAGATGCTTCAATAATGGTTTTTGAAAGAGTTTTCCAAAAGGATTTGGAAAAGAAATGCATAAGATTTGGAAAGGTTTTGGAAGATAATTTTCGAGGTTTCTATGATTTTTGTAGGAATCACAATGGTCGTAGGATCGTACTGGCAGACTAGGGGTAATTGATACCCTAGAGGGTCAAGTATGAGTCCAAAGTTGTGGTTACTGAGTTGTAGGAACCACAAGAGCCATAGGATCATACCGACAGACCAAGAGGAGACTGATACCTCTAGAGGATCGGGTACGAGTCCAAGTTCATGGTTGCCGAGTGTTGGTAGGGACTAGGGTTGGAGTCTTCAAGTACTCAAGTTATGGTAGGGACCAAGGTTAGAGTCCCTAGGTGCCCAAGTTAGGATGCAAAGAGAGCATATCCTATGTATGTCCTAGAGTGGACCTTTGGAGGGTTCTTAGAGTAAAGACCTGAGGTGGAAGGTTCCTGCACAAGGTGGTCCTGCCACGGCAGTGCAGTGCACTTCAAGGGCTACGTGTGGTTGATTGGTCACTTATGGCTAGAGTGAAATGATAGGTTTTTACGTTGTGTGCATGAGTTGTGATTTTGGAGCACTGATTCAGGTTTTTAGGCTTTGGTCTAGAGAAGACCTTGGTTTTGTGATTGGTGTTTTATGAGCTCTGATTTAGGTTTTCAGGTTCCGGTCGAGAGGAGACCTAGGTTTTGAGACGTGATTTTGTGTTGGTTTTGGATGTGATTTGGCATAGAGTAGCCATTCCAAGGGTGCATAAAGAGATTTCAAAGATGCATGTGTTTTGAAAGTGAAAAGAGAAATTGTTTCGAAAGAGCATATTTTAAAAGGATTTTATGCTTGTCAGTAATAAAGATTTGCAGGTTTTGGTGGCTTCTCAAGTTTTGGACTTGGTGTTATCAAGAGAGGCAGTCATGTAGCTTTGGGAGTTGAGTGTTAGCAGCTCCAGTTCTGGTTGGTCGTTCTTGGTAGTTGGTAGGCGTGTACTGGGTGACTATTAGATGTCACTCATGCATGTTTGTGGTGATTTTTCTTGTAGGTGTTGTAGACACCCCGATTTTGCAATCACTTGGCGGTAGACTCTTCTGGAAAGATGCTCTGGTTGCAACCACTAAACCCAAAATCCTAATTCAACCTAAACCCACTTAGGCCCATGTAAGCCCATTTAGGCACACACAAAACCACTCAGACCCAATCTAAGCCAATCAAAGCAAAACACCCTTAACAAAAATCCAAATTAAAATTGAAAGTCACTTATATTAAAAGACTCAAATTAACTATGTTAAAATATTTAATCTAAACTAAAATCAAATAAAATCCATTTAAACCATTAAACTCAAGGTAATTAAGTAAAAACCCTAACCAAAACCTAAATCAAGTAAAAAACCAATTTCTTGATTAAATCCTTAATTAAATCAAGTCCAAAACTAATTAAGTCAAAATTTGAATTAACCCTTAATTAATCAAATCCAAAACTTAAATCCATTTAAATCCGTTAAACCCACCCTTAATTAAAATCCATTGAAACTCACTTAAATTATTAAAACTCAAATTAACTAAGCTAAAACATTTAATCCCAACCAAAATCAAGTAAAATCCATTTAAACCATTTAAAAAAAGCTCAAGGTAATTAAGTAAAAACCTTAATCAAAACCTAAATAAAGTAAAAAAAACCAATTAAATCAAAATCTGAATTAAATCAAGTAAAAAACCAATTAAATCAAAATCTGAATTAAATCCTTAATCAAATCAATTAAAAAAACCAATTAAATCAAAATCAAAATTAAATCCTTAATCAAATCAATTAAAAAAACCAATTAAATCAAAATCTAAATTAAATCCTTAATCAAACTAATTAAATCAAAATCTGAATTAAATCATTAATTAAATAAAAAATTGAATTAATCCTCAATTAATCAAATTTAAAACTTAAACCCAAAGCCTTAATCCATTTAAAATTTAAAATAATAAAACCCAAAACCCCTA
This sequence comes from Posidonia australis, assembly GCA_024699735.1. NCBI lineage: Eukaryota > Viridiplantae > Streptophyta > Magnoliopsida > Alismatales > Posidoniaceae > Posidonia > Posidonia australis. Next base: position 6,127 of record JAMKQA010069813.1, on the reverse strand, counting down.
AATAAAATCACAAAAAGATAATCTTAAACTAAATAATAAAATCCAAAACCCTAAACCATCTAAACCTTAAAGCCCACCTCCACAGCCCATTAAAAGCCCACACACCCATTTTATTCCTCCTCAATCAAAAACTTAGGGAAAGGCAAACAATAATTCAGATGATCCTCTCCTCCGGCAGCAACCCCCGTGATCTTCGATGCTGATTCCTCTGTCAGCATTAGTCTACATGCGATCTCTAGCAGAGCCCTAACAGCCCTCCAACTCATGTGTGGATCCAACACTCCACATCCGCTGGATAAGAGGATTGACGGCACCAGAGGACGGCACCGGCATATAAAGAGCTCCACCGCTGACTAACGAAGCATCTCTCTGAAACCCAAAGAAATCCACCTCCAAAAACCTTAGTTCACAGCCTCCTCTAGGAATCCTCAGCGACCCCAAAGCCCCTACACCTCCATCACAATAGCAACCACGTCCGAAGAACGCCGCCACCGGTAGTGGAGGGACAACCCAACCATCATCTAGGTAATCCTTCCCCCATTTAGTCTTGAATGAGTTTCTTGCCATCTGTCGAGTCTATTTGAGTTTTCTGGGTGAGTTTCGTCGGGGTTATTGCCTCTTGTACATCATCCTCTTCTTCTTTGGTGGTGGGTTCACCACCTCCGGCAAGGCCTATGGCCTCTTGAGCGAGTGAGGCCCCTAGTGCCTCTCCTCCATCCTCCTCCTTCCTCCCAGACATCCAATCGTGTCGAATCCCTGGCCTACCATGGCCAGGGGCACACCGTCATTGCTCTGTAGCCGCCTCCCTCCGTCGTGGAACCCATCGAGTGGGTGAAGACCTGTAGCCGTACCTAGCTCGAACCGCCACCTCTGGAAACTTCCCCATGGCTCATCAAGGGCTCCCAGGACTCCGCTTGACTACCTCTGCCTCTACAACACCGCCCTGAGTTCATCTGCACCCATCGCTGGCGCTCGAGACGGGTGGAGCTCCTTAGCTATAGCTAGCCCATGTTTCACCCACGGCTCCTAGAAGTTTCCTCATGGTCCTCTGATGCTCCTTTGGTCCTCGCCTGTGCTTCTCTGCCACCAGACCGCCACAGTCACCTCGCCGTCATCTTCCCTGACTTCGACAGGCCACCTCGCCGGAGCCCAAGACGGGGGAGCACCTCAGACAGCCCCGACTGTGCCCAACACCCTGGAGAGCCTCCTCGCACCTCCCTCCAACTTTTAGGACTTCTTGCCAGAGACTAGAGCACTGGTGATCTTCGAATGGCAGCAAATGAGGTTAGGTCCTTAAGTTTTTTATTGTTACACTTGAGTCCTTAGGTCATTACGTTTAGGTCCTGACTTTTTATGTTTGAACCCCTACAGTTGTAAATAAAGTTTTGTTTCTTTTGTTTTATTGTAAAAATTGCAAGTTGCCCTTAAATGTTTTCTTTTTTCATGACTAGCTCGGTAAATATTTGTTTTATCACAACTAGACCCTTGAAATCATGTTTTCCTCGCAATTAAGTCCTGGACATTTTCATTTTGCCCCAGAATTTTTAACAAACAAGAATTCCTTTGTGAAATTTACATCCAAAACCTTAAAGTAATTCATAATTACACTTAATTGTATAAAAAATTATTTTTCATTGCATTTTGATCTTGGGATTTTTGCATGAAAACCCAGACTTCATCTAATATAGTTTCTGAGCATATATGAATTGCCTCTAGACCCCTTAATTATCACTTAAATCATTGATTTGGGTTTTTAATTGCATTTTAGTCCATATACTTACACTTTTCACATTTATTTATCATGCATGACAAAATCATGTTTTCAATCTAAAATGACCTCTGATTCTGTATTTTGATCACATTTGCACACACATGTAAATTTTGCACATTTAGTCATGAACTTTCATGAAAGTACTAGAATGCAAATTTCACACTTTAATGCCACATTTTTCTGTCAATTCATGATCTGAACTTTAGCATGAGTTTTTGAATAGTTTTCAATCATGATTGCCATATTTTTGTGGATTTTGCACTTTGGTCCATGAATTTCTTTAAATTGCAATATGTGATTTTTCAACATCCATTTCTCATCAAATTGTATTTTCACCTTAATTCATGTGATAGTTTTCTGTTCTCTTATTTCTGTGAAGTTTTCCAAGTGGATTTTTTATTTCTTTGTGAATTTTGCACTTTAGCCCCATACTTGTGATTTTCCATGTTTACATCATTCTCTGGCATTTAAAATCTTGTTCCCATCATATTTCTTGTGAACAATATTTTTCCTGACATTTTGCATACATGGTGCACACACTTAGACCATGCATCACCCATATGCACACCCTTATCACAGTTGGCCATGTGAAATTACATAATTGCCTCCATGACATCCATTCATGCACATGCATGTCATTTTTGCACTAAGTCATGCATATTTTCCTGTGTAAATAATTCTTGAGCATTTTTCATACATTTAGATGCATTTACATGCACATTTACTCACATGCATATCATTCATGCTATTTTTCCAATGAAGCTTACTTTCCATATGGTTTTCCGCAAATTTCTCTTTGGTGTACTCCAGATTCTTTTGCTTGACACTAGTTTGATTTCCCTAACTCCGCATTTATGGCTCTTTTATGATTTGATTTGGATTTACATTGCTCGAGGGCGTACATTAATCGGCTTAAATGCCTACATTGACCCAATTGCAGATTACTTTCCCATTGGGATTTTCATGAAATTTTCTATAATTCTGGTGACTTGAGTAGATGCCACCTTTGAATGTCTGGATGTTTGCATAGTTTCTCTGATCATTTTCCTCAAAAACATTGCCATTTCATGTGATTTTCTTTGTCATTTCATGTGTCGTTATTCTGTCATTCTGTGTCGATTTCTTCGCAATTTTCACACACACTTTGCACATCCATCTTGTCACGATTTTGTATTCAACTTAACATGATTTCGAGCACAATCTAAGTTTAGCAAGAATATATTTGCATCTAGTCTCTTAGTAAGCGAATTTGACTAGAAAGACCAAGTTTCTCGGGCACATGGGGGTGCCTAACACCTTCCCCATGCGTAACAAGAGTCCCTACCCTTTCTCTGGCCCGTAATGGCTAAGTGTTGCATTCATTAGGCACGGAGCATACACGCATTCATTTGCATCATTTTCTTGCATTCATATGCATCTTGGTTTTCCTCGTTTGTCCATTAAAAGACTAGGTGGAGATTCCTTTTCCTTATCCTTTTTCTTATCCTTCGTTGGTATTTCTGAGTCGAGCCTCCTTCTTCAAATTCACCATATTTGTCATGACCACATCGAGATTCTTTATGCGTTTCCATGCACCGAGGAGGCATGCAGGGTTCCATCGGCATGGTCACAGGTGCAAATAATGAGAATGTAGTCTAGTCTAGTACATATAGTTAGAGTTACATAGCCTTACACCATAAGTTCTAGGTAAACTTAGGTTTTCTTGAGTTTTGTTCCAGTTGATTTATTAATTTATTTAAATTTCTTGCATTTTTATAAGGTATTTACTTAATGATAACTCTAGGTGGGTTTGGTACTAATTTGTGATGCTGGAGGCATTACAAATTGGTATCCAAGCACTAGCTTAAGGTATCCAGTCTAGTGACACTGTAGGACTGCATGGCATGAGTCATCGACACTCTAAGTATTTTTTGGTTTTGTGTGCATTTGTGATTGCTCGCAAGATGTTGCACCAAAGGAAGGGCAAGGGGAAGGCCCCTGCTTCAAGCTTAGATGTCAGTAGGGAAGACAAGTGACGAGGAATGGAATAGGAGATGTAAAGCATGGTGCGTAGGACCATACAAACTTTTGAGAACAATAGTGCTGGATTCAATTAGGTAGGGATCTAGTGGTGATTTGTAGGTGATGAGAGTTTGCTTCCTCGATGGACAAGTGGGGCATTTAGTGGCATTGTGTCCTCGTTAGTAGTAGGCGTGGGTCAATGTGGTGTTGTATAACTGAGGGAAGTCAGGGCAAGTACAAAGAAATTGTCCTAATCCACCCCAAAGAGTTGGGAAAGCACTACGCCAACCCACCCGGGGATGCATATCCACAATTGTCACCCTAGATTCTGGATCCTCTAGGGATGTCGTGGAGGATAAGGAACAATAATTTGATTATGTTGTATAACTCTCCACTTCCTTGATGTAATTGTGTATATCCAACACTTGTGATTAGTGATGATTGTTATTGTGGTTGTTGTGTATGTGGTCCTTAGGTTCTTTTCTGGTAGTAGACCAAATGGCTAGGGTGTTATATGACTCAGGGAGTTTGTTATTTTCCATCTCCAAGTCTCTTTGCAAGGGAGATTGGAGATGGGCTAGCTAGATTAGCTTATCATCTCAATGTGGTGACTTCATTAGGGGAGCACAATTTGGCAAGGACATACCTGCAGTTAGTTGGTATTAGGTTAAACGACGAGAGCTTTAAAGTCAAACCAATAGTAATGGACATACAAGAGTATGATGTCATACTTGGCATGGATGGGTTGATGTAGTACTTAGTAATAATCGACTATGCTAAGTAGAGGGTACTAGTGGAGGCTTAGGGTAAGGTTTGTATTCTATGCAGAGAATGAGATTGGGTAAGTTAAAGTTTGTGATCTCCGTAATGAAGGCTTACCGCTCTCTAGTGAACGATTGTGTGGGGTTTCTAACTAGTGTGGTTGTTTCATCCAAGTTAACTCTAGGAGTGTAAGATATTCCAATTGTTTGTGAATATCCAAGTGTCTTTCTTAAGGAGTTACCTAGACTACTACAACATAGAGGGATTGAGTTCCTGATTCAATTGGTGCCAGGGTCAAGCCCTATTTAAAGGCTCTGTACAAAATGGTACCTACAAAGTTGTGAGAACTTAAGAAGCAATTGTGGGGGACAAGGATTTATCAGGCCAACTGTGTCACCTTGGGGTGCGCCTGTCTTGTTAGTTAAGAAGAAAGTTGGTTCACTTCGACTGTGCAAAGATTATCGAATGTTAAATCAGATCACAGTAAATAACAAGTATCCATTGCCCGGATTGGATGGCATGTTTGACAAGATACAATCAACCTCGATCTTTTGAAGATCAACTTGAGGTTAGGTTACCACCAGTTGAGGATTTGGGAGTTAGATGTCTATGAGATGACATTTTGGACTTGGTAAGGTCATTTCGAGTTTTTGGTGATGTAATTTGGACTAACAATGCACTAGTCGCATTTATGGACTTGATGAATAGAGTGTTCAGGCCATACCTAGATCATCTTGTAGTGGTATTTGAGGATGATATGCTGGTCTTCTCTTAGGATGTAGGAACTCACTAGATGCACATGAGGATAGTGCTGGAGACATTAGGGCAGCATCATCTATACACTAAATTCTCCTAGTGTGTGTTCTGGCTAAGTAAAGTTATGTTCCTTAGCCATATCATCTTGGGAGAGAGGTTTCGATTACGACTCTAGTATCAGCAAGATGTGAGTGGGACGTACCCATAGGAGTATTGGGTGTGTCAGTTCATTGATCAATTGGAGAAGACATTGAGGTCACAGTAGAATACTTTCGGTGGTTAGAATTCTAGAACGTCAACTTGAAGGAGCCTCCTTAATGGAGGAGGTCGATGGTAAAGTTCGAGATAGCATTGTAACCATGCCGACGGGGGTGGCCCACACGGATAGGTGGTGTGTGTGCCAAAGGAGTGGCAAAGCCACGGCAAAAAGAAAAGGGGAAAAAATGCAAAAATGCAGGAGTCGCCACCTAGTCTATTATGGAAGACGAGGAAAACCATAACACACATGAAGAATCATGTAAACAAAATGAAAATGGGCTGCGTAAAAAACCAAAAATGCTGGTAAGGATCCCTGTTACGTGCGAGGATGGTGTTAGGCACCCTCGCACGCCCGACGAATCGGTCTTCTAATGATTTCTCTTTTGCAAATGAATGTCGGCCTTTCAGCCTTTTGCTGTACACCCGGGGGCGATATGCCATGCTATGCTTAGTGCCTTATGCTAGTAGGTGCATGATGTGTAGGGGGTGTGTCTTAATGCTCAGGAGTATCACTCTTTATTTCGGGTCAAGTGCGTAATGCAAAGATATTGCATAAACATAATCAAAGTTGTATCATTT
>JAMKQA010069812.1:0-18273 GCA_024699735.1 Posidonia australis | reverse complement strand
TCTCTACACAGATGGAGACAAAATAGGGCTACATAATGCCAAAGAGGTTACATATTCTGTGCCTTAGCCTTCTTAAATACTAGGGCACCTAACTGGTCAAATGACCAAACTAACCCTAAACAAAGTTATAATTCAAGACATATTTACAACTTCCTTTTGTATGACTACTCCAAGAGTCTTCGTGTCGTTGTTAGTTATGATGACTTTTTCTTCGGTAATGAATTTTGACTGGGCTCCTTGATTCTTATCCTTTGTAGTATGTGTGAAAGTATCCTCTTCTGTAGATGGACTAAGTGACTTTTGAGTCTCTTTCTCCTTATAGCTCTTTAATTACAGGTGAAGTTGCATCTCTAATGCCATCATTGCTGTCGTTTGAAGGTTGTGTGGCATTGTCATTTGTGTCACCGTTAAGTTTGGGGTATTTTTACGAGAGTGTCCTAATGAATTGAAGTATTCTTCTACATCAATGTTTATCTCACTAGTAATTTTAAAAGTTCGTCTACGTTCTTCTTCATCTAGAATTAAATCTCTATTTTTTTTGTTCGTTTTTATTGTAAATATATGCAAGATCTTTTGAGTCTAAATAGTCTTTATATTCTCTTTCTTTGATATGTTTCATTTTCAATCTCATATTATAGTGTGTAAATATTAAGCCATTCAACCTTATAATCTTTAATCTATTTGTTCTCTTTGCATAGATAAGATTGAATATGTTCTAATTTCGTTCACTACTAGATACTGTTGTTTTTGTATGAGATAAAATCTTTACAGTAATTTTCCTCATATTTGGTTTATTGGTTGCATTCAACATTCATATTGAAATATGATATTTAGTTATTACTTATTGTTGGAATAGTCCTACGTTGAAAAAGTAAGGACTGAGACTTGTGATTATATATAGTTGGATTCTTCCACTCATTGTCAATTGATTTGGAGTTGGATGTTTATATTTTAATATGGATCCTTATATGAATCTTTGTGTTATCTATTAAATAGATTACTTGTAGGTTAAGTATGTATTCTTTTATGTATAGGAGATTGTAATACTTTATTATTAATGATTAATATAGTAATTTCTTCCCAACCAACATGGTAATAGAACCAAAAGAAGTCTAAACGGATCGAAGTCCACACACATCCACTCATGTTAAAAAAAAATTACTTGTTGAACCTAAAATAGGCCATAAGTGAGGGGAAATGTCGAAATAATCTCACTTTTGAAAAAGTGAAGATTGGGATTTGGACTACTCAACTCATTGTCAATTGATTTTGAATTGGATGTTTATATTTTAATACCTATATTATGGAGTAATGTTACGAAATTAAAAAAATGATATTAAAAGTATCATTTGGAGTTAGTGTGTCACGAGAACAAATCGTGTCAGATTCTTTAAATGATAGAATTTTGCTTCTAAAGTATTTGATTTCATTAAAAACTTGTATTTGAATATTAATATTAGACTCTAAATTTTTAATCACATATTTAACAAATAGTAGTAAATTGGTACGATTCTCAATTTGATGGTTGTATTGGAACTACAAATTCAAATAATATGTTATATTGATAAAAAACTTCATTCAACAAATAATTGTATAAACATAATGATGAAAAATATAAATGTATATTTTAAAATGCTTATTAATTTCGTACAAAAGATGAAAAAACATGTTGGATCATTTTTTTATCTATAATTTTAAGATTTGTCTTAGAAGATATGTTTGTTGCATAAATCACAACATTTTTTATCAATCACATACCCTCGTATAAAAAATTCATAGTAGAATCCACTAAGCAAATGACCTCAAAAGTGGCTTTATAGTGTTTACTATCTTTCGAATATTCTCTAAAAAATTTGCATTATTTATTATGATATTTACTCTCCTACTAGTTAAACTTTCACTCTTGTGGTATTATTATATCACTCTTACGGTTTGAATATATATTTTAGTCGATTTTTTTGACAAGTATACTTTAAAGAATAATATAATTTGTTATAAATTGGGTAACTCCTAAACAAATCAAATCACCACAATAACATTTGAGTGACCTCATAAAAGTTATTTAATATGAGTAATTGGTAATGAAATTAGTTACAAATCTTGCTTTTCTTATTGCCTTCTACATCAACTTTGTCTTTCCAAAGTCCTTAAATATTAGACTAATACAATGAGTTACACATGATGTTCAATGGATTTCATACTTTTTTATAATTTTTGAAACGATTTTCTTAAAATCACTACCATTGTCAGTAACAATCAAAACCACATTTGCTACTTTCACTTGCTTAATGACTATTGCCATTTGTTTATATATGTATTTATAATTTCTGATGACATTAAAAGTATTAATAGACTTCAAGAAAATGGTACGATCATCACCGTAAATCATAAAGTTGATTTATTTCCTAGGTACTTGTCCAATTATCGTATATGATAGTCACTCTATAGGTTGGCGATACTTGTTTAAGTCATTAATATAAGCTTCTAACTTTTCTTTCTATGTTTTAAGATACTTGTTTGTGATCTCATACTATATTAGTGCTTTAACTCTAATATATTCTGTGACTACAACATTAAGCATATGTTGCAAATAAGGTTCATTTGTAATATTTGTAAGGTTAATATTTGCAAGGTTAACATTAAAGAACATATATTTAGCTACAGTTTAATCCATTTTTTCTTTAGCGTTTCCAAATATGTCTTTGATAGTCTTTTACTTTGAAGCTTTTTTTCTAACTGTGATTAAACCTAGATTGTCGTATCTTTGACTATACGTTCTGAACAGTAATTTCTTTACCTTTATTCTTCTTTGACTATACTACTTAATACATGGAATTTTTGAATTTATTCTCTATGTTATTCCTTGTTTTTAGATTCCATTATTACTCTTCTATATATTTCTTTGTCTTGGAGAGTGTTACAGTTTGCAGGTTAAACCATATCGTTGTTTGAGTCCAATATGGAAATAACTCGAGGAGTATTTTCATTGAAGAGAATGTTGTTGAACCTTTTTACCTTTTTTTTCTTATCACTATTCTTTACTTTAGTGTTCTTTAATAGTACTTTCATTTGATTAGAAATTATATATTGTTACGTCTTAAATTTTCTATAACAAATTTAAAATAAATTAAATTACAGAAAATTAAAAGCTAAACAGAAGATATCAATTACCAGGAATCTATCTGTGCGGCTACGAGACTTCAGATTATATGTACTATGCTAAACCTTCTACTTATCTACACGTGCAATCGAAAACACGAGGAAAACATAAGTAACAAAAAGTCACCTAGCATGCACTCCATAAAACGACGGAAAACAAAATTATATTAATTTTCCTTTTAAATTTATTTTTGCAATCATTTTCTCTGAAATCCTACAAAACCAGGCTCATACCGATCAAAACAACAATCAGGACTTTATTAGCCCAAAACCATGAACAATGTCCTTAATGGTCAAAATCATACACAGTAAGTCGAAAAGTCTGACGCTAGGTAATCAAACTCTGACCACACACAGTCCATCAAAGCCTGACTAACGACGTCTGTACTATTATGGTGATGGCCATCCTGTGCAGAGTGTTCACCTTCTCACGATTTTTCCTCTCTGGAGAATCTTCACAAAGCCAACCCCTCTCTAGGAAGGCAGTCCTGTCTCTCAAGACGCTACCAGCTACGGGACACGTGTCTCACTTGCACTGACCACCACAGGGTATGCCTTCTCACGACGTCCTCTACATGATACTCAGGAGAGAGTGTCATACCTCTACACTCGACAACACCTGAGTCTCAGTGTTCATAGTGTCAACAGGAGTATTATACCTCCTCGTCATGTCACAACTCACAAGTCATCTCAATTGGTAGATCACAACCGTAGCCTCGAAACGATAGTTAGGAAGTCTCATACCTCCAAGACTCGACGATCCTTAACCTCAGGTATCTCAGTCTCGACCTCAACTAGGGAGATGCTCTCGACAACCAGAGAATATCGTTACATTCCTTGGTCCCGACGACATAGTCTCATAATGTCTCAGTCTGCACACAGAAAATCAGGAAAATCATTTTTCAAAACGAACCAATCATTTCTTTGAAATCATTTTTCCAAAATCATTTTTATTTCTTTAGAAATTCTTTCAAAACTTCTGCAAAATGGTACACGAATTGTCCTATGAGACCACCACTGATGGCCTATTTTCCATCTCAAATGGACAACGCAAACCAATCCTAAAATCTATGTAAAACACATTTTATAAAAACAGTTGGTCTTGATTCGACATGTCGAAAATTCCTAGATCGATTAAGAGTGGTCGATCGAAACAGGTCAACGGTCAACACTCATGGTCAAATCGATATACCGAAAATGGTTGAGTCGACTGAAATTTCTTGAATCGATCGATCGTCTAAAATCGGACGATCGAATTTCGACTAGAGGACCAATACTGACAGCAAAACAGCATATCTAAATGGTTTGGTATGTCGTTTTCTGCGAAACCAGAAAACGGTCCAAAGCTTAAACGTCCGAAATCGTTCAAAGTGGGACTTATGATTGGACCTTCAAAACAAGTATCAAAAATCATACATAAAACATAAGATGTAGACTCTCGAATCTACTCTAAATCCCAACAAATAAAACTAACATCCATTCATCATACATCAAGATATAAATTCACAAAGACAGGAGGGTCAAAAGACCTAAAACACAACAATCGCCATTAATACTTATAAATACCTTCATAAATTCTCATAAAATCACAATAAATTCTAAGAATATAAATTTGCCCAGAATTCATACATTCCTATCAATTTCTACCAATTCCATGCTTTTTATGCATTGGTTGGAGGTGTATACCTGTAATGAGCTTTTCGACGATTCAATTCGATTTTCGGCCAACTCTGGCCACTCCACGCGCTCACGACCACTCCATGACTTCAAGGACGCCTCATCGAAGCTCCACACGTTGCCGCATGTCTTCGTCGACTCTCGAGCACACCGAATAGAGGAGAGTCGAAAAAGAGGGAAAAGAGCGAGACAGGGAAAGGGGATGAAGAGGGTTGAGGTGAGTTGAAAAAGAATGGGGTAGAAAGAGGGAAGGCGAGTAAGGGAAGGGGAGTGGTGCTCAGGAGGACGACGAAATGGAAGGGAGAAGAGAAGGAGAGGTGCGGGGAGAAGGTCGTCGATCACGACTATAAATATGCGTCAAAAGGAGTGGTTGCATGTATGCATGCACAATGCGACCAATGACTTCCCACACGAGCCAACAACCCACTGCATCCAACATTCTCACCAACCGGCCCACAAATGCAGGCCTCACATGGGCTCACACTCGAGTCCACAAGCACAGTACCATAATGCACAGTGCTAAACATGCACAGGGACATGCAAATAGAAGCTGGTCCATGAGGTCCAAATTCAAAATCACAGAACTATACAGATGGGCAACAGAACAGTAACACCCGTTCAAGAATAAATTTATTATAATGTAAATAATTACAAAATGAATTTATGGGTGTTACATCCTAACTACCTTAAAAGAAGATGTCGCTTCCGAAATCACTAGTAGGCGAAAAGATACGGGTACTGGGCTAGGATGGCTTCCTTACGTTTCTACGTAGTCTCCTTGGCTCCATGATGCCGCCACCGCACTAAAACTAACGAAATCACATTATTCCGCAGCATTTGATAAAGTTGATGGTACATCCACTCTGAAAAATATATATGTATTCGTAAAAATCTGTATTGGTATCAGTATAATATATATGATATGTTTACTTATATTTTATTTTTAATCTTGTCTAATTTTCAAATGTAACATGTAACTAATCAACAACTAAAATTTATTTAGTGAAAAGATCTTACAAATTGATTTATATTTTGGATTTTGGATATGGATGTAATCCAGTATTCGTCAGATGCAAATACAGATTTCTTCACGTCTGGATTTTCTGGATGGACATGGATAATTTTCGAATTTGTATGTATCCAACGGATAAAAATATGAATATGGAAAATTAGCATTATTTGGATACGGATGTGAATTCAGATGTAGTCAGAAACTTTCTGATAAGGAATATTGGATGAAGGCCCATATGCTTCATATTCCAATATGCTTAATGGGGTGTCATCTGTATATCGGATGTCAGGACCACATGTCTATTGTTATTAATTTGGATTCTGTTATTGTAAGAGCCAACATCCTATCGAGGATACTAATGTTGGTGATAAGGATGAAAAGAAGAGGAGATGATAGATCTCCCTGGTGAAGCCCATTACGGTTTTGAAGAATCTGAAGTTCCACTAATGGACAAAGAGAACTTGACAGTGGAGATGCAACCTTGAATTCTCACTTTCCTCTAAAGCCAAATCAACCACACAGTTGGGAGGAAAGATTGAGTTGATATTGTTATATGCCTTTTGAAACTCAAGTGTGTTGGGAAAAATGGTTTTGAGTTGATATTGTTATAAGCCTTCTTAAACTCAAGCTTGATCATGGCCCTTCTTCCATAAAGAATGGAGGCACTGTAACATTTATTGAGCCATCAGAATGCAATCAGTGATGTTGACCTTTGGTGAAAGCACTCTGACGGTCATCTGAGAGGTCGGCATTTATGATAATTTTGAGCTAAGAGGAGAGCCCCTTTACCAACTGTTTAAGCAGGATGATGGAAAATGTCATTAACATGTTCCACCACTATCTTTTTGTGAAGAAGGGCAATGGAAGTACAGCGAATTTCTCTAACATGACCCACGTCATCAGTGCTGCCAATGAAGTAAAGGGAAAAACACAAGCATGTCCCTTCACAAGAGATCTCAGAAGGTAAAGACGTGGGAAAGCCATCGGAGCTTGGGGTATCACATTAAGTGAGACAGCATTGGCTCTGATATCTTCCTTAAAGGAGTCTCAAGACTGTGATGGGATGTGAATTTGGGGAGAAGGTCCCAACAAAGAGGAAAAACAAATGATGTATTATTGGTTATTGAACAAATTCCAGAAGTATCTTTCTATTTTAATCTTTTGGATTCTGTTCTAACTCCATTAGCCACAACAGAGGAGAGAATATTTATTTGTTTCCTGTTGGAGAATATTTATATGTTTCCTATTTTCATCAAGATAATCTTTTGGATTATGTCCCAACTCAATTTTGTTCTGAATTTGTACTTTGGTTTTTAATCTCAATAAGAATTTTCTTTCAGGTGGCATACTTCTTTGTGGACCTCCTGGAGTAGGAAAGACATTATTAGCAAAGGCTGTTGCTGGCGAGGCTGGTGTTAATTTTTTCTCAATTTCTGCCTCTCAATTTGTAGAAATATATGTAGGTGTTGGTGCTTCACGAGTCCGAGCACTTTATCAAGAAGCAAGAGAAAATGTGAGTTTTATTACCCAACTTCCCTGGTTACGACAGAAAATTTCCCTGGCCAAAGTACGTTGGGGCCCATTGCTTGTAACTGCCTTGATGCACTTGTATGTCAAGATATGAATTGCTACCTGTCTACTTTTATCTTTCTAAGCTTGTATGACACCCTAGTGATTTCATGTCCATATTTCATGCAATCTATTTTTCCCTGGTAAATTTTTTTGCTTTATTGTTTATAACTCTGCTGGGCTCTCTAATCACAGTTAAGTTCCATAGGCACCTTCTGTTGTTTTCATTGATGAGCTGGATGCTGTTGGAAGAGAGCGTGGTCTGATTAAGGGGTCTGGTGGGCAAGAGCGTGATGCTACTCTCAACCAGGTAGCTACATAGGGCACTGATTGCATCAGGATGTTTATAGAGTTCTTGTTTGTCTTTTTGAAGTAAACACTAGGTTATTTATTTAATCCATTATATTTTACTTTGTTTTTAATCCATTGAAGCTTCTTGTATGCCTTGATGGGTTTGAAGGAAGAGGCAACGTGATCACTATTGCTGCTACAAACAGACCAGACATTCTTGATCCAGCACTTGTGAGGCCTGGTCGATTCGATAGAAAAATCTTCATTCCTAAACCTGGCCTGATAGGACGTGTTGAGATTTTGCAGGTAGTGGTTTTTAAATTTTTGTATAGTTACAGGAAGGAGTCAGATATCACTAGATTTGTTTACACATACTCCTAGTCTCTTGCTTTAGCTTAATTTATAGCAGAGAGGAACTCTGTGGCTCTATGGTCTTTCTACTTTCTAGTGTCTGAAGCTGCATCAGTCTTGTATTTGAATATTTTGTGCATATATATTTTGAATTTACTACTACATGAAGTATGACAGGATACTGACTTCAGAATTTTGCACTGCATCTTTTAGAAGTTTCATCTGTACCAAGACCATTTTGTTTTAACTTCTCACTTCTTGCTGTAAATAGGTCCATGCTCGCAAGAAAGCAATGGCAGAGGATATCGATTACATGGCTGTTGGTAGTATTACCGATGGTATGGTTGGTGCTGAGTTAGCCAACATAATTGAGGTGGCTGCAATTAACATTATGCGTGATGGAAGACCTGAGGTGCTAAATCGTTAACTTTTGTTGTATTTGTTGTTTTGCAAAAAATTATGGTTGGTGCTGAGCTAGCCAGCATAATTGAGGTGGCTGCAATTAACATTAAGCCTGATGGAAGACCTGAGGTGCTAAATCGTTAACTGATGTTGTATTTGTTTTTTTGAAAAAAATATTTATCGATCACCCTACAATCTTGAAGAGATGGTACAATATGGTTTGATCTGCATTGAAGTATGAGATAATCTAAGTGGTTTGATCTGCATTGAACATGGGATAGCCAATTGACTAGTTCATTAATTCCTGTTCTGCGGTACTTAAATCTTGGAAACTATTTTAGTTTTTGATGATTCATGAAACCTGTTGAATCAGTAACATGGGAACTTACAATAAACATATGGCATCAATCATGTTTTTAATAGGGAATTGCTGATTCACTACTTCACCAATTCCTGTTGTACTGTGCGAAAAATCTTGGAAACTCTATTTTAGATTTGTTGATTCATAAAACATGTTCAAAAGCAATATGGGATCACACAATAAACATGTCATCAATTATCTGTTGTGCCGTTAACAATTGAGTAGAAATTAGATATTTGTGGATTTATGGGGACCAGCTTCACCAGTTTAGGCTATTGAATAAAAAAGATTGAGTGGAAATTTCATAGAAGTTTCTATCCATGTAGGGATGATTCTGATAATGAGGCTTAGTGATTATGTGGTGTTCATTTGATTTATTCTCTTAAACATGTTCAGATCACAACAGATGACTTGCTCCAAGCAGCTCAAATAGAAGAAAGAGGAATGCTTGATAAGAAGGACAGGAGCTTGGACATGTGGAAACAACTCGCTCTTAATGAAGCATCCATGGCTGTTGTGGCTGTGAATTTTCCTGATTTAAGGAATATTGAATTTGTATGTATTATTATCCACATTACAGTTATACATTTCTGTTTTTGGCCTATTAATGTCATACCTTTCCAAATTCCATTTTCTATTATATCAGAAATTCTGCTTCACTTTGTTATTTTCTTGTGTCAACACATTGTCAAGATTTGAAATCTTTGTATATCTAGTAGTTATTATCTATTACTGTAAAATGAAATTTTGTCAAACTGGATTGATGTAATTTCACCTATATCACTGTAGATCACTATTTCACCTCGTGCTGGTCGGGAACTAGGTTACACACGTGTGAAAATGGATCACATGAAGTTTAAAAATGGAATGCTTAGGTTTGTTTTCCATTTTGCATCTCTAGTTATTCTCGTTCTCGCTGAAATTCTTAGCATTAGTTGGTGATGTTTTGGACTTTTTTTTTTCAAGACTATAGCTTTGTGCTTATATTTTTTTCTTTTGAAATGTGAATTTCCTAGCCGCCAGTCCTTGCTTGATCATATTACCGTGCAAGTGGCACCCCGTGCAGCTGATGAAATGTGGTTTGGGGTGGATCAGGTAACATAACCTCACTTGTATCCATGCAAGCATTGTGTTGCATTTAGAAGGGATTGTGCTTTTCAGGTATATGTGCAAGTTTCCGTTAGCTGATCGAAAAATGCTATCTGATTTTTCTACAAGCTCGAGTATCAATTTTGTTCAAAGCAGCACAAACATCTCTACTTTGTAGCTATGGCAATAATGACTAATTTTATGAAATAAATAACAGTTAAGCACAATTTGGGCTGAAACTGCTGATAATGCAAGGTCAGCTGCACGAAGTTATGTTCTTGGCGGTCTTTCTGAGAAATATCACGGGCTATCAGACTTTTGGGTTACTGATCGACTTAATGTATACACATTCTTGCTATGAGTCCTTTGAGATAGATTATCATTTGAATTATTTTTCTCATGTCTAACGCTCTTTTTATCAGGATATTGATTTGGAGGCATTAAGAGTACTTGACATATGCTACAATCGTGCAAAGAAGGTAATTCTGAGTTTCTGACATTGAAACTCTCTATTAACAGATACACCTTCACTGGACATTTGTAATGCATATTTCAGATATTGCAACGCAATAAAATTCTCATGGATGCTGTGGTTGAAAGTCTCATCGAAAAGAAAAGTCTCACCAAAATTGAGTTCTCTCAACTGGTTGAGGAGTATGGACACCTTGAGCCTTCACCTCCTAGCATTTTGGACATCAGAATCAATAAGCGTGCAGAATTTCAAGAAATGATGATTATTAATAAAGCCGCACATGACAGCACACTGAATAATTTGAATGAGAGTTCTGGAAGGTAGTTTTTGTGGTACTAAATCTTCAGCTCATCACTAGTTCTGATTGTTTTTTAATCCATGGTAATAAAATTATTGAGAGTTGAAGAAATTGCATATGACACTATTTAACTTTCTCAAAAGATACTATTCATCGGTTGTTGAGTTGCTACTTAATTGCTACACTTAATGACCAAGTGTACGCTATACACTTACAGTCCATTAAATGAGATAAGATGGTTTTTTGAAGTGCTTGTTGCTCACCACAATCATTCATATTTATATGGTTCTACTAATAGAAGCTTCTATGTAGCAGTTGACTACATTCTGATGTTCACCTTCTATATTTCATCAGAGCATGGAGTATTTGATCCTTTCCGTTCCACTCTGTTCATGTTCACCATCCATGATACGAAGGAACTAAGTTTGTCGTCGCATTGAAAACAAGGCAAAATTTTCAACTGAAGTGCCAAACCAGGCTTAGCATGGGCATCTGTTTAGCATCATGTTTGGTCTAGAATCTCAGCGATCATGGTCTCCTACATTGACGAGGGAGCTATATTTTTCTTTGGGTTTATTTTTGACAACAAATGGTTGATGACTGACAACATGATCTCGAGATCTTCAGTAGATTTTTTGTTCTTTACCTGTACTTCAAAGAGATTACCTTTGAGACTAGGTGAATGCAACAAGTATTATTAGAAATCTTGAGTGTATCGTATGTTCACCATGTGATACAACAAGGTATGTCTATATTTTGCTTTGTGTTTTTGTGAATTCGTGCACTTGTACCATCAGCTTTATTGTATCTCTCTTTAGAAAGCGGCAAAGGGAAAGGCGGAAAAAAAAGACATCAAACCATTTTACGAGATGACTCTGTTATTACCTTTTTTTTCTAGCTTTACTTTGTTTATGGCAGCGGAGTTTCTATTTGAGATTAAATCCCAGTCTTCGAAAATACCTATTTGTAAGCGGAGAGTGAAGTCCACCCATCGGTAGGAGAAATATTCATCGATCAACTGATTTATGTGTTTATACGTGGTTATGGGGAGTTATTGACCTGTTTATTCTCCTTAAACATCCATTAATAGAACTTATCGAAGTTGTTGGGTTTTTTTACCTCTAAAAAAACAATGAATTCAATTGAAACGTAATGGTTAATTGGTAGTGGATATTTCTAATTAGTCCTGGTCCATCTTCTTTCTTGTATGGTAGGAAAAACTTATGATTATGGTGTGCTTTCTTGTATCTGAAGTTGTATTACTACTTTCATTGCACGTTTGCAACTGATACTAGTGACAACTCTGACATGCAACTCCGACGGAGTGGATGTTGCTTAAACTGGGCTAGCGCCTCGAAAGACCTCATTTCCTTATGCAATTTTTTAAAGGATTTTTTGTCTTGTTGTGCTACACATCTTTTTTTTAATCTTACAACTAGAGTTGGAAAACGGATCAAATCGAGTCGATACGTCGGAGCCTAGATCGGACCGGAACTGCCCGAAGACTGGTCCAGGTCGGGCTGGACCGGTGGGCCAGGCCGGGTCGGGTGATCATCGGCTCCATCCAACAACCCTTCAGGACGTCCAACATCCACTCCGTCGACAATAACGGTGCCTTCCTCAGAGGAAGTTCCTCACCTCTCCCAACTCCAGTTTCCGTGCTGTCATGCACAACCCCGGCAAGCAACAGTCAAGATACTACTTCTGCGTCGTTCACTCCTCGACCCACACCATCGTCTGGTCCGCCAACGCCTCCTCTCTCGTCTCCTCTACCGGCCTTCTCACGCTCTCCGCCTCCGACCTCTCCCTCACCGTAAACGACACCTCCACCGCCGCGGTCTGGTCGACTCCACGATTGCCTAGCTCCGTCACCTCCCTCCACCTCCTCGACACCGGCGACCTTGTCCTCACGGACAAGTCGAATAGGTCTTTGTGGCAGAGCTTCAATCACCCGTCCGACACATTCGTCTCCGGGCAGAGGATTCCGGTTGGAGGCTTCTTGACGAGCTCTACGTCGGACACCGACCTGTCGCGGGGAGATTATAGGTTGGTCGTCACCAGCGGAGACGTTGTGCTCCAGTGGAGCGGGGGCCAACAGTACTGGGCCTTGTCGACCCACATCTGATCCTTCAGGAACTCTAATAGGGCATTTTGCTACATGGAGATGAACGACACCGGCTTGTTTCTTTTATCCGGCATGGGGAGGAGCACGACGGTGGTGGATTTCGTGCCTCTACCTCCTCCGTTCGGGTCCAGAATCGGAAAGGTCGATGCCAAAGGGCACTTCTTGATAACGATGTCGGCGACGTCACCTACATCAAGACAATCCCCGGGGAAACACGCCCGAAGAAGTCTCGATTGAGTCCCTAGGGCTGTCGAATGTGTTTTTTTAAATTTTTTTTTTTTTTTTTAAACGGGTTGGGTCCGGCCCTTTTGTTTTTTGTTTTTTTACTGTACATGGGTCGGTCTGGTCTGACCCGGTCCAGGGAGTATTAGCAGGTCTAAATGGACCTACTCTATGGGTATTGGTGGGCCTGTCCGTTAGGCCCGGCACTACCCACGACGGGTCTGACTTGGTCCGATCAACGTGATTTTTTCCCGGGTTCAGACTGGACTGAGCGACTCAGGGCCGGTCCAATCCGATTTTCATGTCTACTTACAACAAATACATTTTTATTAGAATATTTCATCAAACACATTTAAAATCCATGTTATATTACATACATACTTTTAATATGGGTACTTAAAAAATTTCTTTACTTTAGAGTGAGGTTTGGAAGAAACAAGGATAACACTAGGTTTCCTACAAAAGTACATAAGAAGGGATAAGACTCCTTGAAGGAAGAAATCCAACTTAAAGAGCTTATCTTCAATGAAGATGGTTAATGAGAAGGAAAGAGGAGGAGAAATAAAGAAGATAATGTTTGGTAATATAGTAAATAAGGTACTAGCAATTTGAGAGTCATTGAAGGGTATTTAAGTAAAGTTTGTCAAGGTTCTTTTATCATTTTTACACCCGTCTAACGATTAAAACAAATGACATTAGAAATCAAATTAACTCAGGGGCATTCAGATAAAGAGTTAGAAGTAATAAGGGTACTCAAACAAATACTAGAATACTAGGGACATTTAGTGAATTATGATGTGATCATAGCATCCAAAAAGTCAATCAACAGGCAACATGGCATGTGCTGATATAGTGCTCATAAGTAAGTGAATAAAAGTAAGTATCGACAAATTAAACATGAATTAAGTCATGTGCATGTGCGATGACATAGTAACAGTGTAAAGAAGGCAAAAAAAAAACATGTTTAGTCAAATATGTACAAGCAAACAGAATAAGCAAACAAAACATGAAGTAATAGACCAAAGACAAGTAAGGAAACCAGAACGAAACTCAGAATCTGGTTATCCCCAGTGGAGTCGCCAGTTCCTGTGACTATGTAGTGGAACTCTGCACGACTCTCCTCTACCAGGTGCGTGGAAGCACACGAGGAGTCCCGATACGGTCACGGCGAAGATGGTCAATCCAGAGAAGAAGACTAGATACGGAAACACCAAGGAAGGATAAGAAAGGATAAGGAAAGGAGTCGCTACCTAGTCTTTTAATGGAAAGACGAAGAAAACCAAACACACAAGAAAACCAGGAAGCAAACAAGATGCAGAAAACATGTGTACTCCGTACCTAATGGATATAATGCACAAATGAATGCGGGCCAGAGAAAGGATAAGGATTCTGGTTACGCATGGGGAAGGGATTAGGCACCCCCATGCACCCGAGGAACTCGGTCATTTTAGGTTTCCTACTTGTCAAATGGTCTAATGGATGTGTGCTTGCCTATTTTGAATGCTCATGCTGAAAATGACTAGAAACATGCCAAATCAAAGAGAAGAAATGAAATAAATGGGAAAAGTTAATCCGAGGGACAAATGTTGGCATTGAGAATGCCGCTTTACTGTAAGCTGTTGGGTGATGAGGAAAATCATGAAAATTGAGAAATTTTCGGAAAGCGTCTCGCAAATCAGCAGAAATTCGAAGAAATCCGAGAAAATCAAATTGGGGAAAATAATCCTCTTTCGGGACAATGCCGACTTTGTTAAGCCTTTTAATGTACGCCCTCGGACGATAGAAAACCAAATCAAATCAAAAAATACGAGAAACAAGCATGAAGCGAGCTAAAGATGCGGGCGTAAAGCAAGGAAGAAATCACGAGAAAACATGCATGAAAAATAGCAACAAAAGGTGCAAAATGCATGCGAGAGTGTGAAAAAGAAAATTCCAGGGGCCTATGTGCAAAAATCCAAATTCTGAATGAAAACTGAATTTTCTGAAGCTAAATCATCAAAAATACATAGAAAAACATATTTCATGTAATTTAGAAGAAATCTAGGGTCAAATGTGCAAATATGTGTATTTTTAACCAATTTGAAGGTTCTTAGGGGTTAAAATGCAATTATGCCATCAAAACATGCAGTTAGAATAATTTCAAAAAAGTTCAGGGGCTAGAATGCAAATTAACCAGAGGAGTATGCATGTAGAGTGATTTCATAAAAGTTTAGTAGCTAAAATGCAAATTAATACCATACAATCTCACAATCTCAGCCAAATACAACTCTGCCAGTTTTGCCAAAGGAAGATTTACCCTTATTGGCAAGAAATGTGCTGATTTTATAAAGCGATCCACTATCACCCAAACGGTATCATTTTTTCTTCGGGTTCGTGGCAAACCTATCACAAAATCTATCGACACATTTTCCCATTTCCACACTGGAACGTCTAGAGGCTGCAAAGTCCCTACGGACTTCTGGTGCTCTATTTTCACCATCTGGCAGGTTGCACACTTCTCCACATACTCAGCAATCTCCCTCTTTATCCCAAGCCACCAGAAATTCTTCTTTAGGTCTTTATACATCTTAGTGCTTCCTGGATGAATAGAATATCTGGAGTGGTGAGCTTCATCCAGCAGACTGTTCTTGATTTCCTCTATTTGAGGCACATATAATCTCAGATCGTACCTCAATCCATCGTCTACCCTGACTAAAAAGTGAAGAACATTACCAGCTTCCAACTTCCTCCAAATGTTTGACACAAAAGAATCATATTACTGACCTATGACAATCGCCTCGATCATCCTTAGGCAAATAGACAAATTGGCCAACACCACTCTGGCAGCTCCCTGAGACTATCTCCGAGGCCTACACTCAACTAGTCCCTCTAACAATTTCCATTCACGAATCATCAGGCTAGCCATGACATGATTGCGTCTACTAAGTACATCTACAACCACATTTGCTTTCCTTGAGTGGTAAGACAAATTGAAATCATAATCCTTGATGTACTCCACCCAACGCCTCTGTTTTAGGTTCAAATCCTTCTGAGTAAAGATGTACTTCAGACTCTTATGATCTATGCACACCTCAAACTGCTCGCCATACAAATAATGCCTCCAAATCTTCAAGGCAAGCACAACAGCTGCCATCTCCAAATCATGGGTGGGATAATTCTTCTCATGATTTTTCAACTAACATGAGGCATACACCACCACCCTACCATGCTGTATCAGCACACACTCGAAACCGATCCCACAAGTGTCACTGTAGACTGTGAAATCGCCACTTCTTGAAGGCAAAGTCAAAACTGGGGCTGACACCAGACGAGCCTTCAACTCATTGAAGCTCTTCTCACACTGCCAATCCTAGGCAAAGTGCACTTCTTTTCTAGTCAGTCTGGTCAATGGTGCAGTAATCTTGGAGAAATCTCCTATAATATCCTACCAGGCCGAGCGAACTTCTAATCTCAGTTACTGTCTTCGGTCTAGCCTAACTGCTCACAGCCTCCACTTTAGTTGGATATACCTTAATACCTTCTTTTGAAATGATATAACCAAGGAAGAACACCTCCTCCAGCCAAAACTTGCACTTGGAGTCTCAATGTCTCTAGTACGATCCTCAAATGTCTCTAGTGGGTCTGAACATCCAAAGAATACACCAGAACGTCATCCACAAAGATGACCACAAACTGATCCAAATAGGGTCTGAAGACTCTATTCATTAGGTTCATGAAAGTAGTCGGAGCATTCGTCAACCCGAATGGCATAAGCAAAAACTCATAATGTCCACAACGGGTGCGAAAGGTTGTCTTCTGCACATCAAGCTCAATAATCCACAACTAATGGCATCCAAATCTAAAATCTATCTTGGAAAACACCGATGTTTCCTACAACTGATTGAACAAATCATTGATCCTGGGCAGTGGATACTTGTTCTTAACAGTGATCTGGTTCAGCATACAGTAGTCTATACAAAGCCGAAGTGAACCATCTTTCTTCTTAACAAATAGAACTAGTGCTCCCCAAGGCGAAACACTGAGATGAATAAATCCCTTATCCATCAGTTCCTGTAGTTGATTTCAAAGCTTTCTCAATTCAGCAGGTGCCATTCTATATGGAGCCTTAGAAATTAGACCTGATCCTGGTACCAAGTCAATCACAAATTCCACTTCCCTGTGTGGTGGCATACTAGGCAATTCTTCTGGAAATACATCAGGATATTCCCGCACCACTGGTAAATCCTGAATGTCAACCACCGGCAAAGTAGAAACAATCACACAGGCCAAATAGCCCACACGGCCTCTTGCCAAATGATGATAAGCCTTGATAGCAAATATCACTTTTCTGGACTCACCCAGTCTGGTACCTTGTACCACACACCAGTCTTGGCCTGGTCATTTTGCCAGAACTCTTCTCTTGGCACAATCTATCATGCTTGAATGCTGTGCCAGCCAATCCATTCCCAGGATAACATCATAATCCTGCATATCCATTAGGATCAAGTTGGCCTGAACGTTCCTGTCTCCCAACTGGATATCAACTAGTCTCAAATACCTCCACGCTATACTGTGTTCTCCCAATGAAGTGACATCCAAGTGGAATGCCAATCTGACTGGTCTGGTCCCAGTCTCAAAAGCAAACGACTCGGAGACAAAAGAAAATAAACTCCTAGAGTCGAATAAGACTCAGGCCATCCAGTTAGCCACAACAAAAGATCCTAACATCAACACATCATAGCCATAATCATAATCATAATAAAAGATAGTGTTGATCACATATAGGATCTATTATTACAAGACATGATTCAACTCATATGGCCAAACTAGTCCTTACCTTCCACAACATCTCCTGATGGACCAGCATCTAGGGCAGCAATGGAGAACACTCTCCCCTTGGTAGGTTGACGAGACGCATCTCCCGTCAGCTTCGGGTGACTGGGACAATCCTTCTGATAGTGCCCGGACTTCCCACGGTTGTAGCATACTACACTATCCAAGCTCCTCTACCTATGCCAACACTACGCCGTTATATGCCCCTTCTTACCACAGACGTGGCATGGTCCCACCTTTGTGTTAGAAATATTACATAAATTTTGATGATTATTTACTTGTGCATATTTTCATAAATATTATAACTTGAAAAAGATATAAGTGCCTTATCTTGAAATCAAAAAGACATACCAACATCAAGAGTGACAGATCAGTCCAGCGCAAAACAGAATATATTTTGGAACTCCGCAAAAAATCTGAGTTGAACTAAAAA
>JAMKQA010069811.1:0-21888 GCA_024699735.1 Posidonia australis | reverse complement strand
TTTAAAATGTTTATATATATTTATATTTTATGTTAAAATGTTAGTGTTTAGGTAAATTTACTTAATTACCCCTGGGTTAACGGGTACCCGTAGTATACTACCCTGACCCTGACCCACTAAATTTATGGGTTAGCGGGTGATGGGTTAACGGGTCAACGGGTATACAAAAGTTCAACCCTTTCTTATGAGAAAATAAATGTAATAAAGTGTGGCCCGTTGGTCGGAGCGGTCGTACCCCCAACATGGGGAGGTTCACCATGGCAGTGTAGTAAGGTCAGGGTTGGTACTTCGCCTGACTATGTGTGACTAAGTCACCTTTAGCCAAAGTGACACTACTATTTTTGACTCAAGCTGTGTGTTTTGTTTTAAGTTAGGATCGACTTGAGATTTGGCTTAAGGTTTTAGTCAGATTCTAGCTATGACGAGATTTGTGTTTTGGACTAGTTCTAGCCGTCATTTAATTATGATTTGAGCTTTGCGTAGACTTGTGTTTGGATTGGAATCTAATTATGGATTTGTTTCTTTAGAATGCATCAAAGTGATTTAATCAAATTTTCAGAAAGAAAATGAGTTTGATAAAAGCATGAATTAAAAGAGAATTTATGGAGAATTTATGAATAAGTTTTATCGTTAATAATCAGGTTTTGAGAATCGAGATTTGTGGTTTATCATGATTGTTCTGTTGTTTTTCTTGGTAGGCGTGTACTAGGTGACTTAAGGTTACTCACGTATTTTTATTTAATATTTTGTTCTCAGGTATTGATTAGAAGTGCAATTTAGTTTTGGTATACATAGAATAGAACCACTAGTTGTACACAGGTTTTAGGTGGTTAGATAGAATTTTTCTTTTATAATTAATTAGTTTTCTTAATTAATTATTATTGGGTAGAACTGACATTTGTATGTAGCACTTTTGGGAGTGTTACAGTATTTTACCTTCATCTTCATGTGTATGGATCGATTTAGTACTCATTTCTAGAATTGGGTTATAGTGATTTATGCAAGATAAATTAATTAATGATGCTATGATGTTTAGTCAATATATAACAAATAAGTGTTCATAAAACAAAATGCAACATTTGGTACCCATGGTTTCCTAACCCTACATTTTCCTCAACATCATTAATATTTAAACACTTATGAACCATAATACCCTCAATCGACGGGTCAACCTCATTCACCCACTCATTTCTAACACTCACATGCTTTACTAGTATATCCTGACTAGACCTGTTAAACGGGTCGTGTCGTGTATAAACATGTATAATATATGTATATACTAAACCCAAACACAAACTGTCTATTAACGTGTATATACGACACGACCCGTTAAGTATACGTTTAAGTGAATCGTGTTGTTTTGACACGATAACGATTCGATTGACACGAGTACACGTTTATACGTTTATTACACGGTTACACGTATATTACACAGTTACACGCATATTACACGTTACACGAATACACGTTTAGTACACGAATACACGTTTAGTATTAAACAAAAACATACGTGGTGGTATCTTGATTTTAGTCAGTCGAATTTTATTGCCATGATGTTCCTTGGTTTCACTACTTGTTTATTTCTTGACCTTTTCTTTAATTTTCTCTCTTTATTACGTTGACTGCTGCAATTTGGTTTTCATTTAAGTGTGAGAAAATACAAGAGACTGAAAATGAAGTTGACAATTTCGTACTTGCACTAGTTCTTGTTCATTGCAAAGTGATAGTGCAATTCACTTTCAATTGCATATTAAACTCAATTCAACTAATTGCATTCTCATGTCTACTATAGGCGGCAGAATTAGAAATAGAAGCATATCCTTTATTAGATGAACTGACATCGAAGATCAACACCTTAAACTTGGAACGTGCGCGTCGCTTGAAATAGCAACAAAACAGGGGGAAGGGGCGGAGGCTGGTCCGCGCACTAGCTCACGGCTGCCGCACGACCACACGAGGGCACGAAGAGGGAAGGGCTGCATAGCTGTTGATCCATAGTTCCGCACACCAAGAGGGGAGGGCACAAGAGCACAATGGCCGTAGAGGAAACTGGGGAGGACGGAGCCGCGGTCACTGGTGGCTAGACGTTGGTCATTGGTCGCTGCCTCGTTGGTCCCTGATCTGCACGCCTAGAGGGGACGGCGGAGTCGTAGAGGAAACTGGGGAGGGCGGAGCCACGGAGGAAATTGGGAAGGGGGAAGGTCGAAGGAGGTAGGGGAAGAATTGAAGAAACCCTAAATGACTAATAGTGTATAATTGTATATGCACTTATATATAAACATAAAGTTAATTAATTATATTGTATTATTGATATAATATAAGTACATAATTAGTATATTTATTGTATTACAGATTTACAGTATTATTATAATAATGTAATCAAGTTAAATCTATTAAATAACGATAAATAAATATTAATATAATAACGTGTATTTAACATATACTAAACAGGTCGTCGTGTACTATGTACACGATTAGTTAACGTGTACTAATCGTATACTTATCGGATTTTTTAACTTAGACACGAAAACGACCTGTTTAATAATCGAATCTAATTATTAGACATGATAAGTACACGAGACACGATAAGAATAAACCCAAACTAATTATTAGACACGATAAGGATAAACTCAAACACGATTATATCGTGTCGTGTTATCGTATCGTGTCAGAAATTGACTGGCTTAATCTTGACCCATTTTCGAAAGAGAAGAGATTCAAAATCCCAACCCAAAATCGAAGAAGAGGATTTTGTCGATCAGGGAAGAGAATGAGGTTGTGATGAGAAAGAAAGATCGGTTCTCTCAACTAGAATGGCTAGATCGATCTCTTTTGGATGTTTAAAACACTACTTGATCATGAGAAGAACCAGAGAGTTTCGTCATGAAGAGTTTAGTGATAACTAGGTGACAATATGTGACGGGCAGTCTTATGAGTCAGAAATTGATCGAATTTGTTTTACATTTTACCTGAATATTATGTTGGCTAAACCTTAGAGGTCACTATTAAATAATTTACCCTTATGTACGATGACTGGTGAGTGCTAGACTGGTGGATTGTTGCTGTAGATTTGCCTTCCATTCTATCAATATCTTTGGTATTATCAGTAACTTACCATGTACTCCAATTCTATCTTTCCATTCCTAGTTGGCCTTTCCATGCATGTGTTCATATTCATATGGATTTTTTTTCAAAAGGAAGAGAAAAACTTATGCCAATCAAATCTGCAATCTCTCAGTTGAAGTGGTAGTTATACACTGAATAAGCCATTGCCATGGAGATATATTAAAGGAAGAGTCCTAGTATGTAGGCTTCTTCTTCTTCTTTGCCTTCGAGGCCATCGTGTTCGAGGTGAGGAGGAAGTTTGGGACAAAGAAATGGAAATGGGAGTTGAGAAAAGAGGGAAAAGAGAAGAAGAGACAGAAGAAAATAGACAAAGCATAGTATCTTTGTAATATTGTATTTTTAAAGAAGATAGAAAACATATGAAAGAAAATTCTAGTATTTTTTAAAAAGCTACCTTTCATAGCTTTTATTATTATTATTTTTATTGTATTTTACGCATAACAAAAAAGAATAAGTCGTTGAAAATAATCGTTACCAAACGCTACAGAAGACTCGATTTTCCTCTCAAAAAAAGTGGAAATATCTGTGAAGCAAGTGCCGAAGAACACTAGTAGTAGATCAGAGCTTGCCATCTCCGGCTTCTCCACCACCACCGTCGCCTTTTCGTCGATCGGAACATGTCGGAGCATGAGGAGGAGTCGGTGGGTTCGGTGATGGAATCTGTGAAGGATAAGATCACGGAAGTGTTCAACCACGGGAAGGATAAGGACAAGGACTCGTCGGCGGTGAACTCCGGCACCGAGAAGCCGGCGTCGGCGTCGTCCTCGACCACCACGAAGGATAAGATCCACCGGCTCTTCGGCAGGGAGAAGCCCGTGTACGACATCCTTGGCGGTGGAAAAAGTAGTGTTCTTTGAGATTCGAATAGAGATTTCTGGAAAAAAACAGTGTTTCTTTTTTTGTGTTGCTTTTTTTTTTTTTGGAAAAAGTTTGTCTGTTTTTTTTTTTTTTTTAAAGTTTTATATGACCTAGTGTTCCTTTTTTGGATTGTTGGGATTTTTTGGATGGAGTTTGGGTCTGGGGTTTATGGTTGAGATTTTTCACAATTTTGTGCAGCTGCTGATGTTTTCCTCTGGAGGAACAACAAGATTTCTGGTGGTGTGCTTGGTGGTGCCACTACAGTTTGGGTGTTGGTTGAGTTACTTGAATACCATCTTGTCACACTTGTTTGCCAGTGCCTTCTTGCTGGTTTGGCTATCCTCTTTGTCTGGTCCAATGCAACCACATTTATCAAGAAGTATGTGGCTCCCTTTTCTTTTCCTATTCTATGCTCTCTCTTTGTATATATGTTCCTTTGGTCATCATTAGCTCTAGTTCTCACTTGGGTTTGAACCTTTCCTGATCAGGTCTCCTCCTAACATCCCAGATGTTCATATTCCTGAGGACCTGGCTGTGAATATTGCACTGTCATTGAGATTTGAGATCAACCGTGCAATTTCTGTGTTAAGGAGCATCGCGCTGGGGCAGGATATTAAGGCATTCCTTGTTGTATGTGGGCAGTAGCATAAGTGAAACATTTTAAATTTTGGAGATTTAGTACCGTACTGTAATGACAATGTGGAATTTGATCATGCCCAGGTAATTGCTGGCTTGTGGATTCTTTCAATTATTGGTAGCTGCTGCAACTTATTGACCTTGTCTTACATAGGTAATGTGATTGTGCTTTAGTCCCTAAATTTTATTCCTTTCTACCATTCCTCTTTTTTTGATGAGCCTTTTTCTTATGTTTTTTTATTCATTCAGCATTTGTTCTGATGCATACGGTGCCTGTGCTCTACGAGAAGTACGATGACAAAGTTGACATGTACGCTGAGAAGGCCATGCAGGAGATCAAAAAGCAGTTTGCAGTGTTTGATGCCAAAGTCCTAAGTAACATTCCACGGGGACCGTTGAAAGATAAGAAACTGTGAATTAGAAGTAGATATATAATTATTTTTTATTTAGTCGTGATGGTTATCGACTAGATGTGCATTCCCCTGTCTTATTATGAGTCCGTCTCCCTTACAAAGTTGATTTATGATTGCCTTGATGGAATTGTGATGTCTAATACAGCACGTAATACGAGTTATTCGTTTAATTTCGTGCTGTGGACTGCTTCACAACGAATTGTTGCTCATCATTTGTTATGTTACTCATAGTACTCATAGTACTTTATCCTACCTACATATGTCAAAGGTCTTCATTTGTTGCTGTATTAACTATAGTGAGACCTCGTTGATCTCCAAACTTAAGGCCTTGAATTATCTTTTACATTTTTTATGAAAAACAAACATCTTTTTATAGGTAGTGTATCACATAACTCATGCTTAAATTGTTTTTTTTCTCTAATTTGTGTAATCTCTTTTTGGGCTATTTCTTAATTGATTTGGGCAATCATCTTACACTTTCCATGAAAAGAATAGGCAATTAGGCATTGGTCAAGTGAGTACGAAATCAGATGTTATAGAATCTAACACTAGAACTTCCATTGAAAATGAAAATAGAATGTTGTTGTTAGTATACTATTGCGTTACACTAGTCTAATTCTCTATGGCAAGGGATGGAACTAAATAGGAACAAGCAAGTCAGAAATTATTTTGGGTTTATCCTATTTTCTTCTAACCAAATGGAGTACCAATACCCATTTCAGGTTTATTTTGGTACTTATTCCAGATCTAAAGGGGAGCTTTGAGTGTAAGTTGTGGACCCTTTTTAGGCTAGAGAAGAGAGGGTAAGGAAAATATTTGGCTCAAACAGAATTACAGAAAAATTGAGTTAATGAGATTTTATTTTCCCTTTAGTCTCTAACAACTTAACTTATTTATGCATGTATAGAAAGAAAGGATAAATAAATTTCTTTTTCGGTGACACATCACACATGAGAGGAAATATGTCAGGAAACTTTCATGCTATTGTAGGCAGTCAAAGAAAAATATGCACAAAAAATGTTGAATTATTTTTGAGATCGGGTTCGATGGTAATCAGGAGATCCATATTTCGATCGTGAACTTCTCACGGTAGCATCATGGGCGTCAACGAAAGGCAATTTTTTATCTTTTTTTTAGGAGCAACTTTCTTCTTCTTCTTCTTTTTTTGTTAACGGTTGAGATAGTTAGAGGAGAATTTTTTATACATGTTCTAAGATTCGAACCCGGGACTCTGTGACGAGTTTAGAGTTCTCTCAACCACTATGACAATGAGACATTGTCTGAACAGTTTTCTTTTTCGTTTCACTTTTTTTGAAGCGCGCAGCCTCTAGAATAGAACTCGTCTTCCTTGTGAGCTGTTGGAAAATTTGATGGGGGTTTCATATAAAGTCTTTCTTGGCCAATGTAACTTATTTTTTTGAAATTTCATTGTTGTATGGATATAACTCAAATGATCACTTGTCGTTGTGCATGTTGGAAAGGGAAGGGACCAAACAAAACTTGGTTCATTCGGTATATGACTTCAGTCTTCAGAATTCAAATCTCAATAGATGTAGAATTTTTGTGAAAAAAAGAAGAAGAGAGAAGGTATCTGGGACTAAGGTCAGGTTCTTTGGAAATAAAAGTATAAATCCTAGGTCTTACCAATGATTCAGAGCTCATGAATAATACTTCCTCTAATGACATGTGCCACTGTATCTTTTGCAACAACGCGACTTATGTCAAGAGGTTTTGGTAAATGTCAAGAGGATTCTTTGTTGTTTTCAAACATGTTCTGGTCTCAAAATAAACTTCACTAAATCCTCAATTACTGGTTTGGGTGTCACTGCTGATTTTACCTTTAAGGCTTCACAAATTCTGGGATGCAGCATTGATCATCTGTCCATCAAATATCTTGGTTTGCCATTGCATTACAGGAAGTCTAACTTCCAGGATTGGTCTCTAGTAATTGATAAAATCACTAAAAAATTATCCAATTGGAAAGCAAAAGACCTATCCTTGGGGGGACGGCTTACTCTACTTAACTCTGTCTTATCCGTCATTTCCACATATTATTTGTCAGTTCTACATCTCCCCACCAGTGTGGTCAAAGTTATAGATAAGCTAAGATACCGATTTCTGTGGAATGCTTCCTCTTCTAATAATGTCCGTCACTTAGTCAAATGGAAATCCATTTGTAGATCCAAGGCACAACAGGGTAGGGCATTATTAATTTAGCCTTAAAATGCAAATTACTTTGGTAATTACTGTCTGATTCCTATTCTCTCAAATGGAAAGAGGTTGTAGTTGCTAAGTGTTGTGCCAGACATGGCTTTGGAGCCATTTTAAACTTAACCAATAGGAGAGTTTCTCTTCTATGGCAAGAACTTAAAAAGTACTTCGATATTATCAACGGTTTTTCAGTCTTCCAGGTTCAAAATGGTAGAAATACTATATTTTGGGAAAATAAATGGTGGAATGGTGAAAATTTGAAAAATGTCTTACCTGATTTATATAATTTAGCCAGACACAAAAATGCTTCTGTTTTTAAAATATTAGAGGCAAACACTGAGGATCCCAATGCATTATTTAGTGATTTCCCATCTTTGGGAGATTCTGTGGCAGTCAATGTAGAGATTAACACTTGGCATTCCATTCTTAGCAGTGCTAGTATTTCAACTGCACATGATACTCTGATTTGACTTCCCACTCATAACTCTTTCACTGTAAAATCTTGTTATCAATTGTTAAATGATGGTGGACTTCGCTTCAAGTATTTACATGAAATCTGGGATTGTTGGGTGTCTTTGAAAATTAAACTCTTTACATGGCTTGTATTATGCAATCGTATTCTTACTAAAGAGAACTTGCTCAAGAAGGGATGGTAGGGTACTGATAAATGCATTTTTTTGTTCCTCTTTTGAAACTGTGAAGCACCTGTTCTTATCAGTCTATCTGGCACTCTTTTTCCAATGAATATATATATCCAGCTTTCAATTCTATAGAGGACTTACTTGTCATACCACCTGCCATTGAATTTAATGTCACCTTAGCTGGTGCACATAGTTTGGTTCTTGTTGTTATTTGGTTTGTTTGGCAGGAGAGAAATAATAGAATCTTTAGGGATTCACATAGGAATCTATTTATGATTTTGAATGATATTACTACTATGTTTCATTGTTGGATAGATTCTCTGGCTACAGGATTTGAAAGGGTTGAGAATTTACTGGCAATATCTGCTTTCCAACAGAACAGAGAGGGGGAGTAGGTTATGGCTCCTGATTGTGAGACAGATCTTGACACTCCATCAATTCAAGGTCAATTTTAACCTTTGGTTAATCTATTCAAATATCTCACAGACAGTTTTATTTTTGGGCTGTCAACATCTAACCTTCTGTGTTGATGGCTTTATTCTTATCAACACTTACATCTCATTTTTTTGGACTTCTGGTCACCTATTGAGTGACAGGGCATTATTTTTGTAATATTTAGGTAGACTTCAAACATTACTTTACTGTGGTTGTAATATTTTGAAGTAATAGGAAGAAACAGAACTACCGATTGACTTATGGTAGAAGGAGAGTGTCTATTTGTACGAGCAAATCTGTCAACCAAATCAACGCCGTTCAAGAATACAAATAATGAGCAATAATGTTCTTACAATAACAAATAAAAAAGAAATCAAACAGCGTCCCATTCTGACCAAACAAAATCTTAGAAACCCACGTATACTTTTTCTTTAGAAACCAAAAAACTTAACTGCTTATTGTTACTTGGTACAACCAGAGTTCAGCCTAAAGCCTGGCACTATTTTCGTATGAAGGAATAAAAAAGAGACGTCACAAAATAGAGACGACTACAAGACTGATAAATCCTTCTGTAAAGACATACTACGCCGATACCTGCCATGAGGCAAACGACAGCTCACCTGTTTTCAATTGCGACCTACCAAACTTAAGGCTGCTTGAAAAACTTCGGTATCTTATCTTCTGTACCGGTGAGTATGCCAAAAGCAAAGGCAATGTAAAAACAATTCGACCAACCTCATAGCCGTTTGACCCATGTTATGTTCCTCAGTAAATTTTATCCATGCCTTAGATGTTTCAACAGAAGAGCGCTACGGTGGAACATGCACTTCATAGCTGATAAATCGAATGCAATCAATAAATAAAACAATTATACATCTCATTTATGTAGTATAAACAAATGAAATACAACTCAAGTAATTGAATATCCACAAGAAAATTACACATCTGAATGTCAGTATTTAGGAAGCAGCCTGGAGTACTGAGAGCTGTTTCCTGATTTTGGAGAAATTGATGATGTGAGGGGAACATTTGCAAATTCAGCATCTGGATCAGATAAAGTCTGCTTTGAGAGAGGAGAAGATAATTGATTTGTATATGTATGTACACTTGGAAAACTGGTGGCCAATTCAGGCATGCCTGTATTTCCAGGGTTTGAAACTGGCCCTGAACTAAGCGAGACTTTTTCCTGTCCACTTGAAGACATGCTGTTGGCTTCAATTGATTCTTCTTTTTCTCTTTGTTCTGCGTCTTTGAGAAGAAAATCAACCCAGAGATCTGCAAAAGACTGGAATAGAAAAATATAAACTCAGAAGTCTTTCAAAGCTTGTGACCAAATGTAGGACGAGTTGCAAATGAAACTCAAACATGAATATTCCCTAAACAGCTGCTAGAAGCTACTAGTGTGTATAATCAGATTCACATGCTCAAGTTGATAATTTTCTGAACTAGAAACAATAAGAACGTCTAAAGAAAGTAGCCAAAGAAGAAAAGCGGCTGACTTGATTTTCAGATGCTGTTTCGGAAGAAACATCGGACGATCTCCCTCCAAGGATGCCACCAACAAGACGACCAGGCAAGCCAAGTACACCTCGAACAACAGTTTTGCCTGCAGCTTGCTGTGCAAAACCAATTCTTCTTTTATCTTCATCAGAAAAACCAAGCATGCGGACCATAAGGTCCAGAACCTGAGTAACATTCGAAGGTTCTCTAAGTTTGCAAGTAAAGTGGCTTCCACAAAAACTACACTAATGCATACTTATGTACATACCTCTTTACTGTGGTTTCTCTGGAAGTAAGTGACTAGCAATTTGATGACAATCCGCCTATCACAAGCATAAATTCATATTGTTCGAAATTCATTTCTTTATATTGAAAAGATAAGTATAAAAAGAACTGTGCCAGTTGATTGTGTCATGTTAACAGAGGTGTATCAGTTTCTTTCAAAAGCCAAAGAGGTGTGCCTCACTAGTATATGAAAAATCAGAAATACAGACACCGCATAGTATGGGCAGGACATACAAAAGGGTGAATGTCATAGGTTTTTCAAACTACTATGGCATATGCCTCTTCATTTTGATCTCTTTTTAAATAAGTTGAATTTCACAAGTCCAGAAATTAGAGCTTGACATAACGGGAAATGCCAAAAGGCTCCTTTTATGAAAAGCATTACTGGGAAAAAGTCAAAGTGCACACAAATGGCAGTTTGACGAAAATCTTGTAGAGCACAAACTTTTCATATAATAAACAACATACTTATCAAGGTGCCCGCCAAGGCATCAAGGCGTTCTAAGCATGCTGGGTGGTTCAACGCTCAGCCATATATTGTATTTTTTTACATTCCCACAGAATGTTCATTTAAATCTTGCTTTTTTTTGCATATTTGAATGATTAGTGTTTAGTTGTGTTTAGAATAGAAATCAAAAATCAGATTTTTTGTTTTTATTTAATTTATTTCTGACACCTAGGTGCCCTAGCTTATAGCCTGGGCGCCATGGCACCTTGATAACATTTGATACACAGTAAGGAAAGACTCAAGAACTAAATGGACAAAACAAAAGCCAATGATTCAATAATTTAATCAAATAAAGGTATGCTTCATTGGTCTACATAGGTAACTTCAAGGAAAGGCAAACATGCCAGACATTTTAGAGTTTACCCACCTCAAGCATGGATCAAAATTATTTTGGCTTGGAGTTTTTTTTTTTTTGTTGCAAACTCCATCAGTATAAAGATATACTTTACAACTCTATAGAGCATAGCCGGCTCCATTTTATTAAATAAATTTTCTGAAAAAAAAGACAATCACTAGCTATATCCAAGAATTCAAAAAATGAAGCAGGAAAATGATCAAAAACTTATTGACAGCCAGATGCCATGTTTCATTTCAGTGACAATACAGCTGAAACAAACACTTTTGATCACAAAAGAAATAAAAAAACTGAACTGTTTATAATTTCATCAAAAAAATTAATAGTGGCAAAATAATATGAGCATCTATATATCCTACATAGTCTATATATATGTATGTACGTATGTATGTATGTATGTATGCCTTGTATTCTTTGATTTATTATGCAATTAGGTTATTTCTCTTCACATGCTATTAGAGCATTAGGTTTTCTTTTGAGGGGCCAAGAATACATGGTCTGCCGCAATTACCATCGCCATCGTTGGTTGCCAAAGACATCACCAGACAGTCCGTCAAAATCTGCAGTGGGTGATCTCTTCTCCAGGTCTTCCTTTGCCGCCATTTTGCATTGAAGCCTCCTTTCTCATCATCGTTCCATTGATTGGCTAGGGGGTTGTAGAAACCCTAGTGGTGTGTTGATTTTGTTCGAATGTGGTAGACGGTTTGTAATTTGGGGTTGTGATCATATAAGAGATTGTTTATTATTTGTTGGGTTTAATGGCCTCGTCTTCGTCTACCCCCAATCTTTGTACGTTTGCTAAGACTATCGTCAAGTTGAATGGTCCTTTATGGTTACAATCGTTCAAAGTATTTCTTGAAGCACAAAACAAGTAGTCTATTATTGAGAAGAACCAATTGATGTCAAAGATGCAACTTATGATGCATGGGTGTAGAATAATTATTGTGTGAGATCGTAGTTGTTGAATAGTATAAAGCCATAGATTAGTTATAATGTCATGTTTCTTTCTACCACTAAGGAGATCTGGAATACTCTGCATGAGATATATTCCCATAAAGACAATGTATTGAAAGTGTACAAGTTATATGAACAGAACTTCAACTTTCAACAAGGAAACTGTTTGCTAGTGAGTACAGCTTTCAGAGGTATGTCGGATGAGTTATAGATGTATGAACTCTCAAAGGAGATGTATCTGTGATTGACTCCAGTTATATGAACACATCTTCAACTTTCAACAAAGAGAAGAATTTCAAATGGCCAAGCAAAGAGAATATCATATGCTCCCGACCATAGCCAATTACTTGATGAATAATGTGTTTTCGAGATTCTATAGTGTTTCACTACCCTTAGAACGATTTGTCACAGTGCTAGAAAAGTACTACAATGGCCACTGATCAAGGTGGCTTTAATGGATGTGGTGGTGAATGTGAGGGACGATTTACATGCACATTTTGTGATTGTGTGGGCCACATTGTTGACCATTGTTGAGACAAGCATGGTAAACCAAATGATGTTGCAGACAATACCACGTCAGATTCTCCGAAGGACTCCATAGATGTGGTTACCATGACACCTATGAAATTTGAAAGACTCCAATTATCTACCTCTACTACTACTACATTATTTCCTATGGCTATTGTTGCACACACTTCATGTACTATTGCCAACATAACCTCAAATTCGGTTAATAAATTCAGGTTCATCTTCCCATATGATAAATAACTGATCTTTGTTTATCTCGCTTGATATTTTTTGTCTTCATCTTCCTATTATTGCTGCAAATGATTCTAGTTTTCCCGTATAGGGTGCAAGAATGGTTCATTCCTCCACCTTTTCTCTTGAATGTGTTCTTTTTGTTCATAACTTTTCAATCAATTTATTATATATAAGTAAAATCATACACGATCTTAATTATTATGTAACATTTCTCCTACTCATTGTGTGCTTTAGGATCTCCAAATGACAAAGAAGATTTGTAAAGGATATAAGATTGATAGAATGTACTACTTAGATGAAGATTTGTAAAGGATATAAGATTGATAGAATGTACTACTTAGATGCCTTGTATTCTGCTATTCATGTATTGTCATCACAAGTGTCTCCTCTTCAATGACACTGTCATTTGAGTCATTTGTTTATTGAAAAGCTTAAGATGATTATATCTATTAGCTCGTTGGTGTCATCATTTCAATGTGAAGCTTGTCAGTTAAGTAAACATCATAGATCGTCTTTCCCTTCTAGAATTGAAAAACAATGTTCTTCACCATTTAAGTTAGTTCATAGTGATATTTGAAGGTCCTATTAGTTTTAATTTGTATTTGATTTTCATTATTTCACTATATTTTTGGATGATTATTCTAAATGACTTAAATCTATCTTCTTAAGGATAAATATCAAGTTTCTTTGGTACTTCAAAAATTTTATAATGAAATAAAATATCAATTTTCTTCTACTATTTGTTGCTTTCGTACAAATAATGCCTTAAAATTTATGTATAAAGAATTTACAGTTTTTTGTTCTTCTAAATGCATTATACATTAAACATTGTGTCCTCGTACCTCTCAACAAAATAATGTGGCTGAAAAAATTATATCATATTTTGGATGTTGCTTGTACTTTGATTTTTCATGCACATATTCCTAAACTTTAATAGGGTGATATTGTTTTTATTGCTTGTTATCTTATTACTGGAACGCCTTCTCCTATTTTGGTAACCGTATTCCTATTAGTTGCTTGTCTCATAATGCCATCTTACTTAATGTCACTCCTTGTATTTTTTATTGTACTTCTTTTATGAATGTCTTGGGGACAGACTTGGATAAATTGTCTCCACTTGCATTCAAGTGCATATTTTTAATGTATTCTTACATTCAAAAAGATTATCATTGTTACGATCCTATCACTTGAAAACAATATGTGAGTGTTGACGTTGTCTTTTTTGAGGATATGCCTTATTTCTCTTCTAAGAGTAGTAATCTTACTTCAAATTCCTCTTTTGATAACTATTGTTTCTAGTACATTTGACGTTCCCAGTACACTAGTTGCTTTTAATGCAACAATTGTTTATCATGTTCCATTTCAGGTTTACTCGAGACGTAGTCGTCAATCACTAGCCTCTTCTACTCTATCACCTCAGACATTTGATGGAGGTCCTGAAGATCCTTCCATTGTTATCCAAAAAGATATTCTTACACACAATATACTCTCATGTTCCAATCATATATCTCTTCCATTTACTAGTCTACCCTTGCTTTGTCTTCTGTCTATTCCCAAGATGTATGAAGAGGCCAATAAAAATCCTACCTAGTGTCATACAATGGATGAAGAAATGTGCTCTTACTTCTAAAGGAACATGAGAGTTAGTAAATCCTTCTACAAATGCAGCTATCGCTACTTCTCGATGGATGTTTACAGTAAAATACTAGTTAAATGGGACAATTAACAAATTCAAGACTCATGTTATTGCCAAAGGACCTACACACGCATATGGTGTAAACTTCTTTGAGACTTTTTCTCTTGTTACCCACATGAGTTCCATCCAAGGTTTTGTTATAATTAACCAATTCTTCAACTAGATGTCAAGAATGCATTTCTGTATGGAGATTTGCATGAGACTGTCTTCATAGAACAATCTCCATGATATGTTACTTGGTGGGCGATTAGGAAAGTATGTAAATTGAGAAAAGCTATTTATGAGTTCAAACAAAGTCTCCATGTGTGTATTGAAAAATTCAACCAAGTAAGAACATTACTTTGCTTTATTAAGAGTCATGTAGATCACTCTATATTTACTAGATAGTGGCATTCAAAGTGATTCTCTAAGTGTAGAAGAAACAAAAGAACATCTAAATAAGTGTCTTGTAACAAAGGATCTTAGTCAACTATGATATTTTCTTAGTATTAAAGTAACTCATGGCAAACAAGGACTAATTATGCGATGGATTTGCTACAAGAAACAGGAATATTAGGTACAAGACCTGCCACTGCTCCTATTGATCCAAATCCTAAATCGTTGTTGTTGTAAAATGATATAGAGGATTTTACTAATAAAAAGAGATACAAATGTCTAACTGGAAAACATATATTAGCTTTGCTGTTAGTGTGGTCAGTCGATTTATGGAGAATCCCAAAATATGTCATTGAACAGTTGTGCTTCGCATTCTCCATTATGTAAAGAATTTTAATATATCATAATCATGATCACTTAGATATTATTGCCTATTCTGAAACTGACTATACTAGTTCTACACCTGATCGACGTTTCACTACTTATTATTGTATTTTAGTTGAAGATAATCTTGTGTTTTAGAGGAGTAAGAAACAAAATAGTTGAATATAAGACTATGATGCATACTGCTGGGGAACTAATATAATTGAAAATTCTTCTTCACGATTTTGGTACTCCTTGTAATGAACCTATAACTATGTTCTATGATAATCAAGCAACCATCAAGATAGTAAGTAACCTAATGTTTCATGAACACAAAAAACATATGAACGTTGACTGTTACTTTGTTCGTGAGGCATTGATGAATAGAAAGATCCATACACCATGTGCATTAAGTGAAGATCAAATTACAGATATTTTCACCAAGACCTTAGGGTTTCAAAGTTTTTCAATCTTATGCAGCAAGTTAAGCATGATAGATATATGTGCTTCGATTTACGAGGGAGTGTTAAGTTAATTATTTTATTAGTTAGTACTTAAATGGGTTAACGGATCTTATAGATCCATTTATCCTACGTAGTCTATATATAGATACATACACACACACACACACACATATGCCTTATATTCTTTGATTTTATTATGTAATTAGGTTATTTCTCTTCACAATGGCACAAACCATACCATGTAACTAGAAAATCACAAAACAAGAAACATAAGAATCACCTATCAACATGGTAGTCTGAATCCATGGACAACCTATTTATTCTTGTCATACTTTGCTCCACTGCTCGATGTAATTTTGAGTTATCTTCTTGAAGCTTCTGTACTGTGTGCTTGCTTTCTGATAACAACCTTTCATTATGCAATAGCTTAGAATGAAGCTCTTCCTTGTCTTTAATAGATGTTTCCAAGTCCAATTTGGCAACCTTAAAGGGAAACTAGTTAGGTTTCTAAAATGAAACCAACACATAGATATATTGGAATAAATCATTAGCAAAAGTTGATGACAACATGAGAGAAGCAAGAACAGAAATGCAACCGATCAAAGATGGAATAATACAAGGTAATGGAAACAAACAGCATAAGGTAAAATGGGCATGGCAGTGAAATAGAAGCTCTTAGTAAATGCATACATTTAATAGTTCGGAGAGCTTAGTTGATCCTTCTCTAGCCACAGCTAAATCTCTTTCTAGTCGTTCCTGTAAATCATGCCAGTGTAATAGCAGTGAGTTTTGATGGCAACAATCAAGTTTCATTTCACAATACTCCTAATTTATTGTTTAGTTAAATAGAACTGGATGTGTAGCAAGGATGATGTTTGCACAAGCTAAAAGATAATAAGTACCATATGTACTATAACTAACAAGTAATGTGAAGCTTACCTTTGCTTCACTTTCGGCATAATACTGGCCTAGAGCAGTCTGAAGATTTAAGACTTCAATATTTTTTGCATCAACCAAGCCCATGCAGTCTTCTAGCTTCTGTTTCAGCCCGCTATTGATATCATTCAACTTTTGGAGCTCCTCACTTTGGAAATTTTTTACATCTTCCTGCATTGCCATTTCATGCTTCAAAGCTTTCTCCAGTTTTAGTATGTGAAGCTTTTGGTACTCAATTTTTCCTCGAAGTTCCTCAATTGTTTTGCTATCTTCATCCATCTTATCTGATTCTTCAAGTTCCTAGACAATACCGATGTAGAAGAAACCATCTTCAATTGAACTGCAGGATGTTTGAAGGAAAAAACTCGCTTAAGTTTACACTAGCTTACACAACAGCAAAATGATAGATGTTGAAAGTGTCATGCTCAAATTGCATGACCCATCCACTAAGGCATAAACCAAGGTCCTGGATAGAGCATGTGCAGATTTTATAAACACATGACAAACGCTGAGCAAACCATAAATCATTTGAAAAATAGAATCAAAATAAGTGAAAGCTTTTAACAGTGACAGATTGAGAAAATAAATAGTTTAAACATCAAAAACTAGAGTGATTAAAGAACTTGAGCATTAAAATACTAAGGTAATTGAAAGCCTTTATCATTGAGATAATCTGCATGAGATACACAGCATAACGAGCTCAACTGTATGCTTAACCTTTTTTAATTTAGAGACCCTTTATTTTATCAGTATTATTTGATGGGAACAAAGTAGAGGAAATGATCTTAGACAAAAACATGCAATGAATACAGAAACAAGATCATAGGTAATTGACATAGATAATTGAAAAGT
The DNA here is from genome assembly GCA_024699735.1 of Posidonia australis. Classification (NCBI taxonomy): domain Eukaryota; kingdom Viridiplantae; phylum Streptophyta; class Magnoliopsida; order Alismatales; family Posidoniaceae; genus Posidonia; species Posidonia australis. The sequence continues at coordinate 4,518 of JAMKQA010069811.1, read as the reverse complement.
TTTAACAACAAGATACTATGGAAATTGAAGACGTTCAACATCAAGACAATAATGCCATTAAAAGCTTTTGACATCGAGATATTCTGTGTGAGATATATAGGTGGAATGAAGAGCTAAACAATTTGTAATCCTTTGTGAACTTCTAGTCAATTCATTTATAACTTGATGGTGGAATGGCAGATGGAACAATCCTATACCCAAACACACAAGGTATAGTAAAACAGCATATTAGGTACTTTGATCAAACAATGAGAAAACCGTGCACATGCCATTTGCACATATGTTTGCTTCAAACTCAGTTAAGTACATATATAGTGATTTATTAACATACTTTGTAGTGTTGAAACATACGCTTCATAAACTACAGAGAAAAATATGCGTAACAGGATGAATACATATTGGTATCTTTGTATCAAACAATTTCAGGACCATATGCTAGAAATAATCTGAATATAATTTATAGTCTCCTATTTACTGCAGCTTAAAATCGGTTGCAGTAACACTCAGAAAAGAAAAAGGAAAAATGTCTACACGGTGCTTACCTTATCCAACAAGTGTTGCTTTAAGCGTGCAAGTTCTCGTTGTGCTTTATCCCTTTCTTTACATGTATCTTCGAACATCTTTTTCAACTTGTGTATTGACTCTATCATTTCTTCTTTTTCCTTCAGGGAAGAAGGATGCACATGTATAAACATCTATAGTTATTGCTATTTATTGCAATGACAATATAGGAGACTAAGAAAAAGTAATGGAAAGTAATGCTAAAGAGAATTTGAACAAAATTCTAGAGCAAATAAAAGAAAAAAGATAGAAGAATTTTGGAACTTTATTTAAGAGATATTATATTGTTCCAATGTTGTGATTCAACTTGGAAAAGAATAGATGAGTGAACAAAATTTTATTGATTTCAAAGCATCCCAGATTTAAAAAAATATCCCTTTCTTTAAATAAATGTTGTTACAGTTTAACTGCTTGGAATGGTGAACGGGAAAATTAGACTGGTGAACCAGACATTTAGACTGGTGAATGTGCCAATTATTACACTTGAACCAGTCAGATTTTTTTTGGATTTTTGAGATTATTTACTCGTGATGTAATTCTAACGCCATTTGTTTAGACCAGTTTGCCAGACCAGACTGGCCCTACAAATGGTTCAACGTTCAGTCCAGTTCTGAGGACCTTGATTCTTGACTCTGGTCTGCAAAATTTTCAATTATTTCTCACTTCTAAGTGGCTTGGACATACCAATACACATAATACCAGCAATCTTTTTGTCTGAATACAGGAAAGGAATTTTAATAGCAATCTGAATGACAAGTATGCATCCCTAAAATATAATAAATGTGTGAAGTACCTGATCTACATTATTTGACACGTTCATTGAATACTCCTGATTATTTGTATCCTCTCCATGGATTTCCTTTGTACCATGTTCCATGGAAGCATTAAGCCTGTCGTTCTCCACCTACATACGTCGATCAATAAAGAAAACATAGACGCAATGGCTGACATGAATATAAATTGTCAACTTATCTACAGATTACCAAAAACAAACAAATGGCAATGTAATACATAAAATATTAACAATATGAAACTCTTGGTGTTCACCTTAAGCCTGGCATTATCCTTTTCTAAAGTAGTGATTGTTGTTTTCAAATTCTGCAAGGAACTGTCCGACTTTTCATCTGTGTTTCTTCTGTTTTGTTCAGATTGCAGTTGCGTAATTTCTGATATTTTCATATCCAATTTCTTTTGTAACTCTTTCATCACAACTGAGGTCTGCAATTCAACAACCAGAAAGTAATGCAGGGGAGTAACAAATGTAGATGTGATGAAAAGAAAGGCTACAGATTTCTCACAAGCATATAAGAAGAAAAGCTTAAAAATGATTAAAAAATGGTTGATAAGGCAACTTCATGAGATTTCCAAGTTTCAGTGACAAGCCCTTTCATTTAAGAAAACACAGCCGCTTTTTTGAATTTGTATTTTATCAAAAAACTTATACTGGTTGATATTTTGACTATCTGGCGATGTGAAACTTTCTCTAAAACTCAAATTTATAATAAACAATTAAATAAACTAAAGGAAGAATGAGCCTTTATAAAACATAATCTGATATGAGAGTCTACAGCAGCAGGACCATAAGGCAGTCAAGATTTAGGCTGCCACTGGACTTTGGACAATAGTGTTAGCCAGATGCTTTCTACCCTGAATGTTTCTTTTGTTAATTATTATACTCCCATTGGTTGAAAGCTCACGAACCCTGGTCTACAATCCCAAATGATTCTGTTTTTCCCCCCATATTTGTTCAACCAACTCTTCCAACCTTTTTCTTGAAAATTAAATAATTATAAAATCAAAAATAAAAATCAAGATACTATAGTCATAACATACCCTCTCATTTTCTGATTTCATACGAAGAAGTTCATTCTTTGATGTCTCATTCAACTCATATGCATCTGAAAAAGGTGTGCATCAAATAATGACTGTAAGTGGCAAGTACAAGTACAACACCTCGACCTAGCCAGCAAGTTCAGGAAGTACCTTCGAATTTCAGCTTTAAGTTTGCTGAAACCTCATGTTCCTTTTCAAGCTGCATTTTTAATTGTTTAATTTCAGATTCATGATTAGCCTGTATTGCTGCCAAAACATTTTTGTTTTCTTCGACAACACTTGCAAGTTCCTACAATATGTTAATATTTCTTAATAAAACCAAGGCATGTTGAGCCAACATGAATAAGAGGATAAGAAATATTTTGAACTAAACTGGCATGGCTACCTACATTTCAAAATCAAATGCTGTCTATCAGATTAAAATTTGAAAACATACATTTCCATTTCCAGGTGAACTCAGAAGTTCTGTGTTTGGTTGAATTGCAGAAAAAGTAGCTTGAGAGTGTCCATTGCTGAAGGTACCCTGGTTAGAAATGTTTTCTTTTTGTGTACCATTCCCAATAGAACGAGGACTGACTTGAATTGCATGCCTGTGTTGTTTGCTAGGCGACTGATTAAAAGCTCCCTGCAATGAAGTCACGTGAAACAAACACTGAGTGCACGTACTGAAAGTAAAATTGAATCCTTAAAGGCTGAAGCCACTAAAGTGGTATTCACAACAGAACTATTTTGTGCCAAAGGCTGTCATATAAGAGATGCTGCAAACCATATCATGGAGCAAATACAATCCAGGAGGTATTATGGCAGGAAATCACCATCATAAAATGTGACGAGGAAGAATCTGAACTACAGTCAGTTCCCAACATAAAAAGAACAGTATTCAATATGATCCCAGTAAGCATTCAACACTACAATCTCAATCACAAGAAAATCTCACAATAAACTGGAAACTTGAAAATAAATGTCAAAAAGAACTAACTAAAAAAAGAGGAGTTCTCCTTAAACAGAGTAACCCATGAACATCTGATATAACTAGTAAATGACCACAATACCCATATAAAAAACAAACAAAAACAGAGTACCAAAGTGGCCCATCTATCTCAAGATGGCAAAAGAATTCTCCTGTGTATATGTTAAATGTGTGGCAATTATCTCCTACTTCCAAAAACAAATTTTATATTTTTGTCATCAAGTGTACGAGATATTTGTAATGACAATATTATACTCTTTAAGTACAACAGATTGATTTGGGAAGTGATAAACTTAGAACTAAAATTGCCAAATAAGCAGAGATCCGTAGTACACTCATGTATTGAGTACAAAGCAACAAGAGTACTCTCAGCCCATTATATTTCCCTTTTACATACTCTGGCATTGCTGGATTTTCAAGTTTGAGTGATGACTATCCTTCTAGCTAGACTTTGGGGTTTATCAATCAGGATGAATTCAGACATGAGACCTGTTGCAAACTTGTTGGTATGTATTCTTTGCAGGTCATTGCAGAAATTTATAGTCATGGAACTACAGATAGAAGATTGATTTGGGAAGTGATAAACTTAGAACTAAAATTGCCAAATAAGCAGAGATCCGTAGTACACTCATGTATTGAGTACAAAGCAACAAGAGTACTCTCAGCCCATTATATTTCCCTTTTACATACTCTGGCATTGCTGGATTTTCAAGTTTGAGTGATGACTATCCTTCTAGCTAGACTTTGGGGTTTATCAATCAGGATGAATTCAGACATGAGACCTGTTGCAAACTTGTTGGTATGTATTCTTTGCAGGTCATTGCAGAAATTTATAGTCATGGAACTACAGATAGAAGATTGATTTGGGAAGTGATAAACTTAGAACTAAAATTGCCAAATAAGCAGAGATCCGTAGTACACTCATGTATTGAGTACAAAGCAACAAGAGTACTCTCAGCCCATTATATTTCCCTTTTACATACTCTGGCATTGCTGGATTTTCAAGTTTGAGTGATGACTATCCTTCTAGCTAGACTTTGGGGTTTATCAATCAGGATGAATTCAGACATGAGACCTGTTGCAAACTTGTTGGTATGTATTCTTTGCAGGTCATTGCAGAAATTTATAGTCATGGAACTACAGATAGAAGATTG
>JAMKQA010069810.1:0-16121 GCA_024699735.1 Posidonia australis | reverse complement strand
AAAACGGCATTCCGTTTTCAAAACGGTATGTCGTTTTCTGCTGTTGCAGAAAACCCCCAAACCTCATTTCCTTTCCTTTCCCCCAAGTGGGAGCTAGGATCGGACCTCCCTACAAAAATCCATAAATTTGCATAAAAACATAGAGTGTAGACTCTCGAATCTACTTCAAAACCCCTCAAATCAATCAAGATTCCATCAACTACACATGGAGATATAAATTTGCAAAGGAATCATGCTCGTAAACAAACCTTAAACAGATAAGGCTAAAAATTTCACAAAACCTCCAAAATTCATGCAAATTGGCATGATCCACATACACATGCATCAAGGAACTCATTCCCAACCATATCCACATTTTTCCCACAATTATCATGCATTTACTACGATTTCATGCATAAAAGCCACATGAAACCCAAAACAGGGCAAAGGAAGGAGAGGAGATCGCGTACCTTGCGCAGGCAACCAGTGACCTTTCCCCTCCGACAAGCCTCCACGAGCTCCGGCGAGACGTCCGGATGGCTCAGCTCACCGCCTCGCCCCCTCCCGCGATCGCACGCCTCTCAACCCTTTTCTTCCTTTCCCCTCCTCCCGCGCACACACCTTCTTCCGCTCTGCCACCGTCTCCCCTTCTTATCCCCATCCCTTCCCACAAGACGCCGGCCACCCATCCCGTCGGACGAGATGGGGAGGCACGGGCTGCCGTCCGCTGCGTCACGGGAGAGAGGAGGAAGAAGAAGAAGAAGACAGGGGGAAGGTGCGGAAGACGGGGTTCGCGTGGGGGAAAAGAAAAGAAAAGAGAAAGAAATAGCACGCAAACCGAGACAGCTGTGCATCTTCCAACCGGACTCCAAATTGGTCCCAAATTGCAACCAGATGAACAGAAAATCACCCACAACCACACACAACCAAGAAACAACAGATTATCCATTAAACACAATATTACAAATAATACATGGTTTATTAAATAGAAATGGATAATCAGGCCCTGATGTTACAGGAATCAACACCAAGAATGTGGCCACGCACTTGAGAGGCAAGTTCAACACAGAGTGTCGATAAAAATTTCGCAACTACAAGCTCGTCTCTATACTTACGCATAACCTGAACATCAGGAACTAAAGGCTAAAGAATTTCAAATTCATCCAGAAGAAGCAAAATAGAAGTATATAGATCCTGAATAAACTAGTCTCCTTACTGTAAAGAGAAGAACTGATCATATATCTCAGCAACCCGAGCAATATTCTTGTCTTCAACATAAGTGGCTTTCAAGATATCTTAGATTGTTTTGACAGTAGGAAGAATAACTACACCACGAGAGATCTGGGGCTCCATGCTATTTAACAGCCAAGTAATAACACCATAATCAGAGGCTAGCCAGTCATCGTACTTCGTAGACTTTATATCAGGAGGATCATGAGTGATATGCTTAAATTTTTTATGGGCTCCCAAAAAATACTAAATAGACTTTGTCCCATATAAGATAGTTTTTACCATCAAGTTTGATAGATGTCCCACTAAGAGCACGCAGCATAACATCCCTAAAAGCAAGGACCGAAGAGGATGCCATAAATGCAAGAGTACGTGGAAATAAGGATAATAACAATAAGGAAACAGTAACGTATCACATAAGAAGAGAAACCATAATAGTGTTTGAGAGAAAACGCACCCTAGCAAACCATCCCTGACTGCTGACGAGGGTTGTTTGCGTCACCAAAGGAGGAAAGAGACGCCTTCCGAAGGAGGAGGAGAGGAGATCAGCAGTTAGGAGGCCCCGAGAGCGGCTTGGAGGGCTGCCTGTGTACCACCGACGGCTGGAGAGGCCAACTGGGTTGACTATGCTAGCTGGAGAAGCCGACGGTAGCTGGGGTAGGGGCTGACGGCACCGCTGAAGTTGCCCGAAGGAGACGACGACATAGGAGCCCTACTAAGGAAGAGGAAAGACCAACGACGACGGAGGAGCCCTGCGGAGGGAGAGGAGAGATCGGCGAACGTGTTGAAGGGTAGGAGAGGTGTCGGGAGTGGCCGATGGTGGCAAGGAGGAGGCCAAGGGATGGCGACGGCAGCAGAGAGGAGGCCGGATGTGATCGGCGACTAAATGAGAAGGTGGTGGTGGGGAGAAGAAGACTAGGGTTAGGGTTTAGTGAAAAAAACCTAATACTCTAATACCATGTTAGAGGAAAACACACAGATAAGATTTTATTGATCAACTATAAGTACATATATATAGTGATAAGGGTATCTATATAGAGTAAACAGATATCCATATAACTACTAAAGAATAACCCATTTAATAACTCTAACACTCAACAAAGGACAATAGTAGACTTGGAGCAGCACCCCATTAATCAATTCATTCAGGTGCTGCTACAGCCTAGAGTGATAATAACACAGTGATAGTTGACAATGGGTACAAAAATAAGTTTGACCATTGCATTGCTTTTTGACAATTGATGTCATATGAATTGCTACAATTTCAAATATACAAGTTGCTAACTCCATTTTCCTGCTCTCAATTGCTTTGGAATCTATTCCCAGTATACAATATCTTCTTGCTAGCTAACCAGCATTGAATAACGAATTTTGCAAGTCCCTCTTACCTTACATCAAAGAATTTGGCAATGATTCTTGGAGGCTGATGTAAGTCCATAAACACTAATAAATTTCTGTTATGTAATTGTCTCCTATAAGATCCTCAAAGATAACCCCATATTCACGGGCCAAGGCTTTATTTTATGATGATTTGATACATTTTATGTCATGAATCAAATACATAAGCCCACAGCAATCACATTGTATCTGATGTAGGCCCAGACCTCAAGGTGGAACCCACTAGTAGTTGAACTCTCAATCAATATTAGAAGTGGAGATGTACTAGTGAACTCTCATTCAATATTGGAAGAGAAGATGGGTCTCATCTCATCCTGTTCAGCAAAGAGGACTCCACTCTCTCAGTTCACCCAGCTGAAGCAGAAGCCATTGGACAATCCTCCCCTTTACCACAAACTCATGAGCAGCACGTGGGGACTCACTATGTTATTGTCAAGCTTCAGGTATTATTCAAATGCCAAGCAGTGATGTCGCTTAGGCTAAAGAATAGATCCAGAGTTAATGCCATGAAAATAGGAAAGACATGTGGTGCCTCCAAATGGACCACGCCATAGTATCTGTTAAATTCAGGAATAAAGTTATAAGAACACTGTTACTTCATAATGAGAAGGTATGCCGTTATTCTCAATTCCACCTAAAACCTGATTTTCCCCTACTATTAATATGATCACTGACTTAAACATAAGCATCACAAGGGTCCTGTCCATAACATCGGCATCCTTTTGACTGCATCACCCATCAAACAACACAAGCAGGTAATACTCTTCAAGCAATCAAGTCTTGCTAACTAGGCATGCCAACTTAGTCCATCTTTAAGGTTCCAAATGTCAATTTCATGTCGAACTTTGGTCTAACAAAAATAGAAAATATACAGGACATCAGTGGAAAAACGTTAAAAAAAATGGAAGTTCATGAAAATAGAAAAAAAGAACTTTGAATTTCGATCTAAAACTCTAAGATAAGCTAAAATAAGTAATGGTGTACATCTAGAACTACTTAAATTCATTTTTTAAGCATATATCATATTAAAAATACTACATACACTTAATACAAACGTCTTGAAGTAAAAAACATACCTGAAAAAACTTAACATATGTTTAAAATATGCTCTGCTTCTTATATTGCTCTAATATTCTCTATCAACTAATTGATTTATAATTGTAATGTTTCTATTTAGTAATTTATAATGGTTCTATTATGTTTAAAATTTGTAAATTTATTACTCTACGGTTTTATTTGTTGAAACCATCCATGTTAAACATGTATGGAAATGAAGACAGAAAAAGAGAAAGAAGGCCACTGAAATGAAGGCTAGAGCGAAGTTAACCATGTCAACTTTAATTTCATCTATGTCCATGGACATGTGCGTCTTACGTACAAAAATTACAAGGTCAGTTGACATGACATTTAGCACAAAATGAGCTGACCTTTGATTTGAAAACTTGCATTTCCTGATTTACTTACCAAGGATTGTCATTTCCCCAAATTGCAACTCCAACACATGTCGGTGATATTTCACCGACACGTGTCAACATTAAGTATATGGGGGAACGATCAGTTGACACCTTCTGTAAAGAGCCCGACAAAATGCTTGACTTGGGTCACTCAGCCCAGACATTGTACACTAAACTGGAAGGAGTGGTTGACCTCTGGTCCAACCATGCTCTGGAGCTACTATCCTCTTACTAGGCGACCACATACACACAACGACCATGAAGACACTGTTTTTCCTACCTTTCAAAGCAGAAGCAATTGTACCAACGGAAATATTGATACCCAGTTACCACTTACTCCATTACAAAGAGACTACCTATGATAAGGACAACCAAGCAAGCAAATACCGACTTGAAAAGGCTCAAGCAAGATCAGGATCACTTCCCAACGACAAAGAACGGTCACCAAAGACAACGGGGCCAACCATGCCCTATCAATGGTCAGACAGTGCCTAGACAAATGGACGTTTCAAAGCACGATAAGGATCGAGGTAAGCTATCACCAGACTAAGAAGGCACATGTCATTACAGAGGTCATTCGTCTGAGAATATACTGCCTCAGGCCATCTAATGAACAAGGAAGGTGTGGAAGGTGTTTTGTCACGACCATGAAATACGGCGGACCGTAGAAAATACTACCAGTAGAGCTATTGTCCTTTCTTTTCATAATATGTAGAGACAATTTTTATTTCCAACATTTAATAGATAATTCCTTTGACCCATAGTAAAACGTTGATGGGTTAACCAAGTTTTTAAGTTAAAAACGTATCAGATTACACCCGAACACATTAAAAGCCTTGGCAAGGAGATGGGTTACGAACACTTACCCCAAGAAGGATCTACCTAGCAAGCAAATGAATTTCACATTCATCCCTCGAACAAATTATATTAAAAGCCCCTAGGAGGACAAGTTACGAACCCTTACCCCTAAGAAAGATCCGCATGACAGGCAAATGAATTTCACATCCATCCCTCGGACAGATCATATTAAAGGCCTCCGTAATAGGACACATTACAAACCCTTACCCCCGAGAATGATTTGCACGACAAGTGGATGGATTTCACATCCATCCCTCGAAAAGATCAAATTAAAAGCCTCAACATGAGGACGGTCTACGAATCCTTACATCCAAGAAGGATTTGCCCAACAAGCGAATGGATTTCATAATCATCCCTTGGACAAATCATGTTAAAGGCCCTAATAGGAGGATGAATGCAAACCTTTACCATAAAAAGGATATACCCGACAAACGAATGGATTTCACATCCATCCCTGGGATAGATCACATTAGAAGCCTCAACATGAGGATGGGTTACAAACCCCTAACCCTAAGAAGGATCTACCCAACAGACAAACGGATTTCACATCCATCCCTGGGATAGATCATATTAAAGGCCTCAGTGGGAGCACAATTATGAACCTTGATCCTAGAGAAGAATCTACCCAACAAGCAAATGGATTTCACATCCTTCCTTGGACAAATCACATTAAAAGCCTCTACAAGACAACAGGTTATGAACCTTTACCTCCAACAGCCACCTGCCAGGTAGGTGAATGGATTTGACATCCATCCCTCAAATAGACTACATTAGAAGTCTCAGCCAGAGAATAGGTTATGAATCCTTACCCTTGAGGACCATATGTTGGACAGATGAATGCATATTATCCATCCCCAGACAGAAACTTTAAAGCTCGGCAAGAAAGCAGACAAATAGTGAGGATAATGAAAAACTATGATTAAAGAGAAAAGTATGAACCAAATTAAAGAGCCTTATGGCCTGTATAGACAAAAAAATTTCAAATGTTTTGGCCATATGTCCTTAAAAACCAACATAATAGATAAAAGAAATCTTAAACAACTCCTATTGCACTATCTTTGGGCTGATAACCCTTGTTTGTTGTTGGTCTATGTCGTCAGCCATCACCTCATTGATGACTGGGACATCCACCCCCATTTCTACCTTGCCACCATCTTTCTCCTTCGTCCCCTCGTTCGATTGATTGTCCAAGATGGTCAAGAAGTCTCCAGTCCTTATACAACTCGATGGCAATCTCATGATCCCTTCTAAGTCCGAACAGTCTAACCTAGATGTAGCAAGGTGGCACTTGCAGTAGATGCTCAGTGCTTGACTTCCATAATGCACCAGTCGACATCCTTGACAGTTCTCCTCACCTCATCTGCAGTAGCCCGTTTTGAGTCGACAAGTTCTTTGACCTTTATGGTCGGAGAATTGGCAATTGTTCTCTAATTGGGCCAATCGATTCCCAACCACAACAGAAGTCTATTCGTGACACTTCTTCACCTTGGAAACGTACTTCTCAACCTTCCCCACTCGGTCCAGAGCCTCTCAGAGTTGTCGAGCATCAAACACAAAAGACTTTGAGGAGGTTTGGATCCTTGACACCCAACAAAAGCAACCAATGGATGACCTCCGTTACCAAGTGCAAGCCTTACAATTCTTGCTCATCAAAATAGTGATTAATATACTCAAGAAAATAAAATCAATCAAGAAATTCATCTACACAATTTACATGGCAAGGGCATTGGAAAGCTCATTATCATTGGCCTTTTCCATCGAACATGTCGGTCTCCTCAACAACTTCCTTGAGTCAATCCTGGCCATATTTGCCATTGTTGGACAATTAGAGGCCAAATGGAAGTTTAAGTTCACCTACTGACATGTCTTTGAACATTTTCGTCTACCTTTTACACTAGGAGGAGGTGGCTCTGTTGTATAACGAGGGTAGGTTGACTGACACAAATAGGTTGGCATTGTTGCTTATAACAGGGGTCATGACTGCTATGGTTGTTATTGTTGTTGTTGGTACTACTGTTCAAGAGAATCCAATATAACAATGGGCTTCTAAAAGGGCAGTCGTAGACCACTTTGACTCCTAAAGTCGGGTATCCCAGGCTACGATCTTGTTGGGAAGAAAAAGGTAGCATCCATACACGGCTTGGATATCATCTACTTCTTACTTGCTCGGTGGGGCGACCACCCTTGATCGATGAGGCCTTGGCAACTCGTATAGGTGTCAAGTCACCCTTTTGTTCTTGTAGACCCATACAACATCAACATACTGCTACAACCAACACCATACACGTTCAATAGGAGGGAGGATACTTGAACGGCAAGATCACCTTATGATCCATAAGCCTTTCCTTGAACATTAGCCCCAACTACCAGAGGTTAGCATTGGTAAGGGGGTTCGTAATATCAATGTAGTCGTCGGGGTTAATTTGGAATATCACTGCTCTTTCCTCCTCATGCAAAGTCAACTCCCAGGGCAAAGGCTCCCAATTTGATCCTTCTCTAAAACAACCCCATCGAGAAAGTAAGGAAGTCTCTACAACAAGCAACTCCATGCCAAAGAACTTGTCATGGAAATTGCATACCTTGGAAGCGAGCCCAGTGAACATCTTGTCAGACCAACAAAGAGAGAATACCCACAAGACTATTTGTTGTGGCCGACAACACTGAACATGCATTTGAAAAGCAAAACAGAAGGATGGAAAGCAAAAGTGTTCAGGAAGACACAAAAGGCTACTAAGTTTCTTATGGCATTCAACAAAAGTTGGCTAGGTGACAACCCATACCATCTACACAATCCCACAAAAAAAGGGGGAGTGACAACTTCAACCCTACGATGAAATCATCCCTGTGCAAATCTATGCAATTAGGTTCAACTTGGCTGACCTTGTCGAACAACCATCTCAAACTAACACTTTCTGGTAAGTTGAATCTTTCTTGGTACTACCTCAACGTTTGGGGATATATGAGGCTTTAGTGATGATCATACCATAGGACATAAACAGTTGCTTTTTCGTCCTACCTGAGGTCGAGGCAACTGCAAGATCAACCCATTCAACTACCTTAAACCCCTCCGCTTCACGCTCAATTTCATCTATCCCATTGGCTACCCGTTCAACCCGCTTAAAGACAATTCTCCTTATCATCGCTGCTCCTAAAGGAGCTCCTTGCACAAGAGAGGTCTGAGAGGGACACTGACTCATTACATTTGGTGATAGAACACCCCAACTGCTCATCACCATCTCTTCCACCAGGATTCGACTAATCGGGATTGTTTTGGTTGAACAACGACACTCAATTGGTCTGCTCGAAAGAAAGCAAAAAGGGCTCCCATTTCGCTTGGTGCTTGCAAAAAGCTCAATAAAAGTCGTTGAACTTAAGATAAAAATGGACCATACAATGTGGCAAGCAATTTTATAGGCATGTCAAAAAGTAAAGCGACACAGGGAAACCACCAAGCACAACGTTCAATGCATTGGATAAAGTGTAGCTGACTCTTTGTAAACTACATATCACCTGCTATGAGACGTTGCATCACCAAAAAGAGAAATTGTTACTCTTACTTTGCATCCTGGCCAATGCAACCGCTTAAATCCGAAGTGGGGGACTCATGATATGGCCCAAACCTCAAGGTGGGACCCACTAGTAGTTGAACTCTCCCCCAGTATTGGAAGTGGAAACAGGTCCTATCCTGTTTGGCAAAGTGGGCTTCACTCTCTCAGTTTGTCCAGCTGAAGCAAAACCTATTCAACAATCCTCCCCTTTATCGCAGAGTCGTGAGCAGCACATGGGGGCTCACTGAGAAGGACAACCATATATTATTCAATTTCGAGCAGCGTTGTTGCTATGTTTGGCTAAAGTATAGATAGGAAAGAAACGTGGTGCCTCCTGAATGGACCATGTCATAGTATCTAAGTTCAGGAATTAAAGTTATGAATACACTGTTACTGCATCATTATTCTCAATTCCACCTAAAACATGATATTCCCCTACTTCCAATAAGATCACTGACTTAAGCATTGAAAGGGTCCCGACCGAATCATCAACGCTCTACTTCTTCCAATGCAGACCTGTTGAGCAGGTTATACCCTTCGAGCGATCAAGTCTTGCTGACTAGGCATGCAGGTTCAGCCAATCTCTCAAGCAAGATCAATATCTAAGAAAAGGTAGTGCAGCTATCACATTTTGCAAGTATAAAAACATTAGTGTGACTACTGTCTCCAAGTTTTACCTTTAGGTCATCGTACATCCAAATAGGCATCAAACATGGCTATCTTTGGTGTCTTGGCATAACCTCACCTCTTACCACATATTGGCTCTTTACCTCCATCAATGTCAACCACATCAAGGTCCATAAAGACCATTCTATTTGTTATCGCCAGCAACTGCATCTAACTTCTAACTTGATCCATCTCTTCATCATAATAGCCTTTTGTAACTTTTGTCAATGAAACATGACAAGCCTTTTGTAACTTTTGTCAATGAAACATGACAACTCTCAAGTTTAAAGGAGATGGATAGCATAGAGAAGGATTGAAGGTGAGAGCTCATAGTTCTCTCTACATGAAGGAACATCATTAAAGAGAGTGTAAGGTGTATGAGTAGAGATAATGGGATGAGACGGTCGCTTAGATCAAACAACTTTGAAGCTTGTGATCAAATGGAAAATAAGTGATGAAGGCCACAAGTGGGATGCATCAAGTAGGAAAAAATTTTTCTTTTATTGGAAATAAAACTCAAAAGAACATGAAAAGCGCCAAATCTGCTAAACGATTTAACTTAGGAGGTCCATTTGGTAAAACAGATAAACAATGGAATTAAACTGTAAATTACTCTAAATCATATCACAAGTACAATAAATAAATTACTGAAGCCAGCAACGTATAACGTATTACAAGAATTTAAATGATTGAATTTCAATGCTCTCAATTCCAGGGCACAACACAAAGCCAACAAGTACCTGTATCCACACCTTGATTGACTCCAGTACAGGAACCTGGTAGTCATCTCCAGCCAAACCATGCACCTTGGTCTGCTACCACAGCAAATAATTTAGATAAAGGAATACTTAGTGAAAATTTAACTGTAATAAAATTGAGAGGTAGCATTCATTTGCAACACGATCCTCAGATCATTCATCCACCATGCAAAATGGATAGAATCTGACTGCAAAAGCTATTGAAAATATACTGAGTTCATTTCACAATACAAATAACTCACCTTTAAGAGTGAAAATATTGCGGAAGCATATGCATCCTCAGTCAAGGAAGCAAATCCAAGATTTTTGAGATCATGAACAACCTGGCCAATGTTCTGAACAAATTCATGGTTCCTGGAGATGACTGACTTGTGATGACCTCCATCTACACATGTTCCACTGACAACTAAAGGGAATTGTTTCTTCAGATTATCACTTCCACTGATTTGAGTTGCACTGCCTTCTTCACATTGCCCAGACAACAACGCACTCAAATATTCCAACTGTTTACCGAAGTAAACGTGAAGTATCTCTAGTAGACAAGAAGATACATTAAATTTAAAAGTGGAAACTCCGTGATAAGGTGGAAATCTAGTAGTCAGTCACCTTAATTTCGCATATACACACATAAAATGATGTAAACCGCAATTCAAAGAATTAGAATCTGTTTTAAGATTGTTAGAGTTGTATCTATATTGCTTAAGTTACTCTAGATAGTGGGTTAATAGATATCCATTTACGCTGGTATACCATAATTCCCTATTTATATGTAACTTAAGTCCTCTAATGAAAGATGCTGCTTTTCTCTCAACATGGTATCTAGAGCAAAGGTTCTTTTTCCTCTCTAAACAACAACAAAAAAAAAACCTAGATCTACCCGCGGCCAGCCACCGCAGAGCCGTTTCCAGCCAACTGCCAGCAACTTCTGGCCATCCGACGGCACAGCCGGCTTCCTCTCCCTTCCGTGCCGACTCCTCCTCCGGTCCAGTCCCAGCCCGCCGGCGGCAAGCACTGTTCCGTCGCCCCTTGCAGCAACCGCCGGCCACTGTCCAGCAGCCCGAGTCGCCAGCAGCCCTCCCACGGGATCACTGGCCCATGTGGTCTGGTCGGTGATGCCCGTATGTCATTCTTTTGTCTGTGTATGGGCATTCCAGTCCTCTGGTGAAGTGATTTGAGTGTGTTTGGCTATGTTTTAGGCCTCCTTCACGTCTCCGAACTCTATTTTTTGGTGGATACGTCAAATCCACCACGTTGGTGAGTAGTTTTTTTTCAGCATTCTTGTGTACATCATTTGTTTTGTTCCCTTTGTCAGTATGGCATCTCGTGATCTATTGATGAAAGGACTCAGTGGTACCTCAGAAAAACTCTCGGGCCCCAATTATCTCATGTGGTCCCAGAGTTTTGAGACGTTCATGTTGGCCCACAAGAAATTGAAACATCTTACTTATCCGTCACCTGATGTCAAGTCTGATTCTTATGAAGATTGGTTGACTGATGATGTTGCTGTTATCACATGGATGACGAATAGTATAGAGCCTGCAATTGCTCGTGGCGTCCTTTCTCTTAGACCAGCTAAGAACATTTGGGATACCCTTCGGTTGACATATGATCATGAAAAAAAGATCTCCAGGGTTTATGAAATATATGAGCAGTTATTTACCCTGAAACAGGTTGACAAGTCAGTCCAAGATCTGTTTACTACTCTGCAGGCTCTTCTGGAAGAATTGAAGGTCCATCAGCCCTTGACACCTGACATCACTCGTCAGAGCAGGTACCGTGAAGAGCTAGCAGTAGCCGTGTTTCTCACTGCCCTCAACCCTAATATTAGTTCTCAGGTCTGTGGTCAAGTATTAGCTGCTGATACTCTACTGACCTCCGGACAACCTTTGGTAAGGTCCTCCGAGTTTCTACAGCAGCCTCCTCTACAGTTTCTAAGTCGCTCCCGTGGTCGGGGCCGCTCTGATGGTGGTAGTCGTCACAAGTGTACACATTGTGGCAAGTCTGGACATTGCATTGAAAGATGCTGGGATTTACATGGCCGTCCATCCTCCTCGTCTGCACATATAACTACTACCTCCGCTTCAACTCAGTCCACCAGTAAAGAGCAGACTGTTACCATCTCACAGGCAGATTATGATAGGTTTCTCCAGCTTCAGGCCACTGATTTCACAGCCACTGCCTCCTATTCCGCTTCTGCAAGTACTAGTGCTTTCTTGGCCTCCAGGGAACCCTTCTGGATAATTGATTTTAAGGCTTCTTCCCATATGTCAGGTACAAAATATGTCAGGTGATATTAAATCTGTTGCAATTGCTGATGGTAGTTCTTGTTTAGTATCTGGAGAAGGAGCTGTGCAAGCCTCTTCCCAACTGCATCTTGACAAAATCCTTTATGTTCCTACCTTTCCTGTAAATCTTTTGTCCATCAGTGCTATTACCAAACAGCTTTGTTGTAGTGTGACCTTTTTTCCTTTCCATTGTACTTTTCAGGATTTACAGACGAGGAAAAGGATTGGTTTGGGCCGTGAACGTGGAAATGGCGTGTACATGCTGGTCCGTGATGAAATCCCTCAAGAATTAACGTCTGTTGCTTCTACTTCTGAGCCGTCTTCTCTGTGGCATTACCGTTTGGGCCATCCTTCTCACCGTCTTCAGCAGGCTTTGCCATGGGTAACTGTGTCGCCTTTTGATTGTGAGTCGTGTCAGTTGGAAAAGCATCATCGTGCTTCCTTCAAGTCGTTGTGTCTAGTGTCTAGTGTCTAGTTCCACCTTGTTTGCATTAGTGCATTGTGAAATCTAGGGTCCCTCCAGAGTTAGGTCTGTATTAGGTCATCATTATTATGTTTCGTTTATTGACAATTTTTCCAGAGTGTCGTGGATATATTTGTTGAAAGATCATGGTTCTATATTTGATGTACTCAAATCCTTTGTTTCAGAAATAAAAAATCAGTTTGGAGTTACTATCAATGTTTGCGTACTGATAATGCTCTGGAATTTGTTCAGCACAGAGTCCACTCCTCTTGTACCTCTCTTGGTATTCTGCATCAGACTACCTGTCCTCACACCTCTCAACAAAATGGAGTGGCAAAAAGAAAACACAGGCACCTTCTTGATGTTGCTCGCACCATTATGCTTCACATGAAGGTGCCCAAATATTTGTATTTGTGGTCTGATGCAATTCTTACCACGGCATATCTCATTAACAAGATGCCATCTGCTCCTTTTGGGAGAGCAATTCCTATTACACGTCTTCAACAAGCTACTAGTTTGTTTTCTTTGCCTCCCAGAGTTTTTGGGTGTATAACTTTTGTCCAGGATCTTTCTCCTGACCTTGACAAACTGTCTTCTCGAGCCATTAAGTGTGTATTTGTGGGGTACTCCAGAACTCAACGAGGATATCGGTGCTTTCACCCCTCCCACTGGTAAGTATTATGTTTCGACTGATGTCACCTTTTTTGAGTCCTCCACATACTATGGTGAGGCTAGTGTTAAGGGGGAGTCCAGTGTTGAGTTTGTTCCCCTACCTGTGATTGTTCCTACCACATCAAATCCACCTTCCGTTCCAGTGAATCCTGCTCCTTTGCAGGTATATCATCGACGTCAGCGACCACCACCTCCACCTCCGACGCAACCAAGCTCTTCCTCTGACGCAAATCTCTCACAGAATGACCTTCACTTGCCCATTGTCCTAAAAAAGGTACTCGTTTTTCTACTGCTCACTCTCTTTCCAACTTTGTTACCTATGACTCTCTACATCCACAATTATGTGCATTTGCCTTGTCTCTTTCCACTGTGTCTATTCCCAGGAATCTCCAGGAAGCACTTTTACACCCACAATGGAAGACTGCTATAGATGAAGAGGTGACTGCCTTGGTAGCCCGTGGCACTTGGGAATTGGTGGCTCGTCCTGTAGGAGCCTACTTAGTCACCTGTCGTTGGGTATACACAGTCAAATACAAAGCAAATGGCACCGTTGATCGATACAAGGCCCGACTAGTCGCTCGAGGATTCACACAGACGTATGGGCTTGATTATGATCAAACCTTCTCACCAGTTGCCCATCTTAATTCTATCAGGATTGTTCTCTCTGTGGCTATCAACCACTCCTGGGATATTTGTCAGCTAGATGTCGAAAACACCTTCTTGTATGGTGATCTCTCAGAAACAGTTCTTATGGAGCAACCTCGAGGGTATGTTGCTCAGGAGGAGAACAGGGTATGTAAACTCTGGAAGGCGATCTATGGCCTAAAGCAGAGTCCCAGAGCATGATTTGAAAAATTCAGCAAAGTTGTGATGCAAGCAGAATTCCAACAATGTATTGTTGATCACTCAGTCTTCTACAGGCAATCTGCACAGGGGTGTGTGATTCTTGTGGTCTATGTAGATGATATTCTGGTAACAGGCAGTGATCAGGACGGCATCAAGGAGGTAAAAGATCATTTGGCAGCTCACTTTGCAATCAAGGATCTGGAAAAACCAAAGTACTTTCTTGGAGTCGAGTTCGCTTATGCAAAAAGGAGAATTATGCTATCTCAAAGAAAGTATGCTCTTGATCTCCTTCAAGAAACAGGTCTCTCGGAATGCAAACCACAGAGCACACCTGTTAATCAGTCACCATTGTTTTAGGATACTCATTCTGAACCATTAAAAGATCCAGGTCAGTACAGGAGATTGATCGGCAAATTCATTTACTTGACTGTGACTCGGCCAGATGTTTCATACGCTGTGGGTCTTCTTAGCCAGTTTATGCATTAGCCAAGGGAAGTACACTGGAATGGAGTCCTGCGAGTTCTTGCGTATGTAAAAAGTTCTCCAGGAAAGGGTTTGATCTATGGTAAAAATGGTCATGTCAATGTGGTGGCATACTCAGATTCAGGCTATACAGAAGACAGAGGAGATTGGAAGTCTACTTCCGATTTTTGTACCTATGTAGGAGGGAATTTGGTTACATGGAGGAGCAAGAAGCAAAATGTGGTATCTCGTTCTAGTGCAGAGGCAGAATATAGATCGATGGCACAGACTGCATGCGAGATGGTGTGGGTCCAGTCCTTCCTGTCTGAGTTGGGATTTGCACCAAAGACACCCATACTGATGTTCTGCGACAACCAGGCCGCTATCTTCATTGTCAACAATCCCACTTTCCATGAACGCACCAAGCACATTGAGGTGGACTGTCACTTTGTGAGAGATATGGTGTTAAAAGGAACTATCTCTACTCCACATACGAGTTCATCTGAGCAGTTGGCTGATATTTTACTAAGGGCTTGAATTGTAGTGTGTTTGGCTCCTTAAGTACCAAGCTGGGCTTACTCGATGTATATGCTCCAGCTTGAGGGAGAGTGTTAGAGTTGTATCTATATTGCTTAGGTTACTCTAGATAGTGGATTAATGGATATCCATTTACCCTGGTATACCATAATCTCCTATTTATATGTAACTTAAGTCCTCTAATGAAAGATGCTTCTTTTCTCTCAACAAAGATTTCTAGAAGGATTGAAAAACTCGAACAGGGGAGATTGTCTGTCATGTTTGCAGTAAAAAACTCTTTTTTTAGCAGATGTTTTTGCTACCAACATATTAGAAAACTATGAGTTTAAAAATACTCTTTAAATGTGCTTGGATGCTATCAGTAAAATTTATGGTGGCATCCCACCATGCTTCAGACAAACATACTAAAACTCCTAAATAATGAGGTCCACATTAATTTAGTACAATGATACCCATGTAAAAAAATATATGGCATAAACTACAGTAATAGGAAAACTTGCGGCAAGATATCATCCCAAATAATATTAACCATGTATAATGGTGGTGTTTTCTTTTCCTTTTTCATTATTGTTTTCACTAGTTTTTTTGAAATAAAAATTTCATCCAACTTCTCAAAAATATTAACCATGTCTAAAGGTGTGTTTTGATAAAGATTTATATGTCCAAAAGTAGAATCAAGATTCTAGGCACAAAATCTAAAGAAGCTCACTTGTACTATAGCACATTCAGAAGAAAATTATTTAGCTGGTAGATGAAAATTCCATATCCTAATTTTATATTATTTTAATAGAAGGTATTTAGTACCAATTTTATAATGTATTTCTTGTAAGTGAAATAATAATAATAAGTTGACAAATATATTTCAATCCAAAATCTATTGGAATATTCCATAATTGAACACACGTTCAATTCTTCCATTATCTCAAAATGCACATGAAATTTGTTTGTTGACTTTATAGGATTCT
>JAMKQA010069809.1:0-18730 GCA_024699735.1 Posidonia australis | reverse complement strand
GTTCACCATTTGCATATGATTGTTAAGTTCATTAGCTCATTGCATGCTCTTTAGAATCTACAATGCAATATTTTCAGCCCTTAACCCATGATCTTGCAGGATTTAAGATAAATGATAAAAAAGACTTTCATTGCTTTCTTTTCATCATATTTCAGCTTTTTACCATATGATTAATCAATCTGGTTAAGATAAATCACAATTAATCTCTTGCATCTGGACCAGAATCTAAAATCAGACAACAATCTGATTCAGATTTTCTGGGGTGCACCACACTGGAGCACCAAGGTGGCGTACCAAGGTGGTGCACCTAACCAGAGCACCATCCTGGTGCACCAGTCTGGTCAGAGTATAAATCATCATCTTCGCATCATAATCTGCATGCTTTCCTGGGTATTTTTGACTTTGATTTTTATGGTGTGTATTCTCTGATATGGCATGTCTTTGCATGCATGATTTTAGTCATGGATAACACTATTTTAAGGCTTTTTTGCATCTTGCATATTCAACCAGTTGCTGAAATCTGGTAAGCTGATTGCCCCATGAACTCCTGTTTGGGAGGTTCTTATGCATCAGTCCATGATCCAGATCTGGATAGTATGGCTGAATCTTGTTGTTTTTACTTAGCATAAGGATGGTGTGGTCTTGTGTGAGGCATACAGCCCTTGAGCACAAGACCCATCTTATGTTTTCTTGTTTGGATTTTGATAAG
The DNA here is from genome assembly GCA_024699735.1 of Posidonia australis. NCBI lineage: Eukaryota > Viridiplantae > Streptophyta > Magnoliopsida > Alismatales > Posidoniaceae > Posidonia > Posidonia australis. The sequence continues at coordinate 18,021 of JAMKQA010069809.1, read as the reverse complement.
ATACTCATGTTGCATTTTCCGTTGAGTTTGCAAGTTTACAAGTTTTTTTACATTGCATGGCATTCTGGTTTGTTGTCGGATCTATGTTTTTCTCTAGCACACTTTCCTGGCTTCAGTAGAGCACATAGGTGGTGCACCAGACTGGAGCACCAATCTAGCGCACCACATAGGCGCACCAGCCTATTTTCTGTTGCACACAGCAGCTTTTGGCATAGTATTTAGCATGTTTACCATTTGGATTTGCTTTTGGTTTTCTCTAGTTGTCCTCCTCGATATATCAGGAAGACCCCACTCTGTTTTTAGCTTTTTTCATGCATGATAGATCATGTTTTGCATATAGTAAAGTGAGGATGAAAATCACTCGAACTTGTTAGATCTTTGATCATATCTGTGCAATATCCTTGCATCAGTGTTTGACCCACCGTACGAGTGACCTTTCTGAGCATTAGGACACACCCTATAGCCCACACACCTATGTTTAGCATAAGACACCATAGCATTGCATTGCATATCGCCCTTGAGCGTACAGAAAAGGCTGAAAAGCCGACATTTCATATAAGTAAACAAGAAACCCATAGAAAGACCGATTTTTCAGGCGCACGAGGGTGCCTAATACCTTCCTCGTGCGTAACAGGGATCCTTGCCCAATTTTCTAGTTTTGACCTTTTCCATCGGCTTTATTGCATGATTTGAATGTTTTAAGCGGTTTTCCTCGTCTTCCATGTTTAAATGGACTAGGTGGCGACTCCTGCATTTTATCATTATTTTTATTGATTTGCTGTGACTTTGCCGATCCTCGTGTATTTGGACTTTCGCGCCAAACCTCGAGGTTGTTGCCGGCATGGTTACAGAGCCTATAAGAGTCAATCCTCTGCTAAAGCCTGCATATCCTATAGTAAGAGGGAAGCCTACCAGGGGTACCAGTGACTAGAGTGGATAGGGTAGCTTGATGCAGTCTTCTCAAAGAGACAAATCCACCAAAAACACCCCATAAGAACCAGATCAGGAGGAGTCTGACTGTGATTCAGACAAAGCTAGAATTGGGTGCAAACTGAAGGAAAAATTGAAAAATGTGGCACAAACACTTAAGTGCTCAATGCCAAGGGCTAGCTCCTACAGCCGCCCAACAGGTAAGGCCCTCAATCTGGGAAGGGGGCACAAGATTCGACCAAACCTGACTAAGGGCAAGGTTATTTTATTTTCATTACAAAAATAGGTAAAAAGACATTAACTTTCTTCTTTTCTCATTTATTTATCTTTGCTTTCTTTAAAAGCTAGGTTAGATTTAATAATAGCAATAAAGAAAACAATAATAATAATGATTAATGAGTGTGGATCACACCCGACAGCTTATGACATTAAGCAAAAGTGCTAAAAGATTATCTAGGGTTCCTAAGAAGAGGATGTAATAACTAGGGAAGGTCCACCCATTGGGTAGGATGACCTGAAGATATCTTCAGATCTATGGAAGTTACACGTACTTTAGAAGTACAACCTTAATTAACATGCCAAAAGCTAAAGAGAACCTAAGACCTAGTACCAACTAAAGAAGAGGATTGTCTCCTATATGGAAATGAAGCTGAGCAACTAGGGAAACCCCAACCTTGTTCTATCATCACATACTCCTGCATGGTGAAATAAAAACAAGGCAAGCTTGGAGCCTAGGCATATCATAAAAAGCCACTTTCCCTATATAGTGTAGCATTCTAGCATCAGTCCGAGAAAGCAGTGATGGATGAGTGCACCGAAACAAAACGACTTAGGAAGCGCTCAAAAGAAGGGAGTGCACATAAAAGTAGGCATGCTCTCATAGCATAAATCTGGAAGGTAATGATGGACAGGTACTCAAAATGGGGGTAAGAAAATAGATAAGTAGGTGTGTTGTCATAGCATAAGTCTGAAAGACATTGATGGATAGGCACTTACAGAAAAACAACAAGAGACGAGAACTCCAAAAGAAGAAAAAGAAAAAGAAAGAGAAAGAGAAAGAGAAAGAGAAAGCCAAAAGAAAAGAAAGAGAAATCCTTGGGAAGCTACAGGCACATTAGGACCAACCACTAGCAAGTGGCACTAGAGTTATAAGCCAACGCCGAGAACTTACTATACCTAAAGTCTCTTCCACTCTTCCATACACATAGGCAAGCGGTGAAAAGCCTTAAAAGCTCATGGATTGAGTAAATAAAGGAAATAGTGATCAACTAAAGCTAATGCGAAGTCTTAAGTCCTCAAAAGGTTGAGGTATGATGAAAGGGAAAACTCTCTTACCATGGATAATATTAAGTAGTAATGCTAGATGTATAAGAGGAAGGGTTGTGATTACACTCATTATCATAAAAAAAATAAATAGAAACACCAAAAAATAGAAAATCTAGAAAACACCATAAAAATTAGAAAACCTAAAAATCCAAAAAAAAAAAAAACAAAAAACCCAAGAAAAGCAAACAAAAATAAAAATAGTACCATCTACCCTACATGCAAGTGAAAACTTAGTAAGTAGAGAAACAAAAACTAGTCTAGCTAATGATGCAACAATCAACTCACCCAAATTTGAAGTTAACATCCAACTTAAGCGTGCCTCCACAGCTTGAGTGCGTTTTCTCAACAAAGACATTGTCCTACAGTGATCCTTAGAGAATCCATGAATGACTCATAATTAACAGCCATTAGGCTCTGATTCTTCATCTCTTAGAAGAGACCAAGGCTAATTCCCTCCACCTAGTCTCAAATATAATGGAGCAGAGGATATCACTACAACACCTTTCCTACGGAAAAACAACTTAGTCAATCCTTTTGAGGTAGGGAAAGGTGTACCTTTGATTACTGATATTTATTGTTGAGTGTGTAGGTATCTTACCAAGTGTTAGTACGTGAAGTCCCGCCACGATCAACGAATGAACTCACGCCATTGAAGTTCATACAGTGTATACAGACACATCACTCTAACTAAGAGGTAAACCTCGATTTAGCAAAGGAAGGGTTCACTCTCTCACACGATTCTTTAATCATAAAACTCCTTTATTTGCCAAGTCGAGTTGTGGGACGACAGTCATTTCACAAGAGTACTGGTCATACTTGAAGATGGAAAATACTTGACCACAACGAATTGCATCCATGCATTTTACATATATCTATGTGGTTTGGGACGAACCGTACCACGCCAGCCTAACCTACCTTGTGGACTGTTCATTACATCACGTGATCGACCTTGCATTTGCATTGTTTTCTTGAATCTTGTATCCATGCATCTATTTCTCATGCATTAGAAGTGGAGCATGGAGGGAGCAATGTTCTTCAAGTACGTTAGAAACTCTTAGAACTTGTGATCCTCCTAAAACCAATTCAAGTCTCACCTATCCAATTTATTATTTCAATCTGAGCAAGCTCTTAAATGGAAAGCCACAACAAATTTTTTATTATTATATTTTTCCTTTTCGACCGGTGATAGAATAATTTCCCTACAGTCATCCCTTAGTTTCTGCCCCATTGAAGTGACATATTTACATGGTTAACATGGTCTCGACACTGACAACGACACATAATTTTGAAACTGACTTGGCCCTTCCATGCCTGAGCCTTAAATATGATGACATCTTAATCGAACCACTCGGCCGTGCGATCATATTCCAAAACCAAGTCTATTCACCCCTTTTCCATTACTTGGCTATGTGACAATCTCCCGAAACCAGGTAGGTTCCACCTTTTTGGTTGTGTAACCATATCTTGAAACCAAAAGGTGGTTTTCTTTTTTGGAACCCTTCGTGGCGGACTGTTTGTAAGCGAGCTCCTTTTTTCAAGAAATGCTCAATCAGAAATATCATTCTTACCTTAGAATCAATCTTATTCCAAGATCAACTTCAAGGAGAGACATCTGTAGAAATCCAATTTTTGCATTTCCTAGAGTGTATCTAGGATAGGAACCCTTAAGGTGCCCTAGATCACATAGCTAAGGATTTATAATATATTTTCTAGATTTTCCATGATTTATTTAAAAACATTCTTGAATTTACTTGCTTCAAGGTAGTTAGCTGTGGTAGAGCCAACATGCTCAAACTAGTGGCAAGTTTAAACCCCATGAACATTTTCAGTATGAGTTGGCAGTTGTGGCAGAGTTAACCCTCCCACCTTACTCAAATTAATGACAGATTTGAGTAATTTCTTGATCTTAAAAAAGATGTTTTTATGATTTCGTGGAATTTCTGAAGTTTTTCTGAGCTTTCAATATATCTCTGTGGATCATGATAAAAGATAGAGGATAAAATGTAAAAACTAGGTTGTTGCCAATATAACAGGTGACAGCTCTCGTCACCAACTTAAAAGGCAACGCATCTCGTCGCCTCTGAGATAGGCAACGAGATGTCTTGATGCCACGACCAGTAGTGACGAGTGTCTTGGATATCTCTCTCCATGTATTTTGTCATCCTAGGCTTTAATATGATATGTGAAATATTTATAAATGTTATCATGATTTTCCTATAGTTATTATAATTTTTTAACATTTAAATATTTGTGCATGTCATATAAATCATTATAAATGCCAAATAATTCCAGAAAATTATTGAAATTTGAATGACCTGATAATTAAGATTAGTTATAATTATGTTACTAAAAACGAGATTTTTATGATAAGTTATCACATTTTAATGTTATAACTATACTTAATTCAAGCTAATGCCTAAAAATAAATATAATATCCAAAATATCTAGATGATTGCCAATACATGTTAAATCAGATATATCCTTGATTTTTACAGATATTTTTGTAATTTTGGAGATTTAGAATTTTCAAATTTGATTTATTTGACATTTTAAGTTTAAATTGAATTTGAAATTTATTAAAATTTCTTTCCATTACGAAGATGATTGCAATAATAGATTTGATTGTTATTTTCAAATAGATTTGTAAGAGTATATTTTCGGACCTTAATTTTTAAAATTTTACCTTTCTAGTTGCTCGACGCCTGTACATACTACAACTAGTTGACGTAGAAAATATCATTGCCTTTTGGGCATTAATTCATTGTGTCTGGCAAAATTGGAGTCTATAGCCTCATCGCCTGTAGGGACAGCGTCATAATGATTCTGTCGCCAGCCATATCGGCAACAACATCTAAAAAGATATTTATGCCTTTTTAAATGAGTTTGATCCTGACTCTTGATCTCCCACTCATCTTTGACGAGATCAAGTGCCCCAAACTCTATAAATAAAGCTTCTAAGTGAAGAGTTTGAGGAAAGATACGTTCAAAACCCTAAAAGGCAATTCAAAAACCTTAGAGGGAGGGAGATCTAGAGAGATAGCCATAGTCCCTCCTCCATGTCCATCTCCCCATGAGACATCCTAGATCCATTGAGATCCCAACCTTCTAAAGCCAAAGTGCACCTCCAGAGCTCCATCTGTCGGCTTCTACTTCCTTCACTCCATGCCAAAAGTACAAAGGGAAAGGTTACAAAGCACGGGGACATCGTTGGATAGCATCCTGCTACCAACATGGTGAACCAAGAATCCACATCACAACCACAACTACACTCCTGCAACGCATCTTGTCAACCCGTAACACCGAAGAACAGGTGGCGATCACAAACGGACGTCAACGTGAGTGGACACGATGACAACTCTCCATGAACATTCCCAAAAATCTATCCACAGAAAAGTGACGATCATGGTGAAACTGGTTTGAGCCAATCCCCGTGCTATGTAAGTAAATCTTTCCCTCCTTTTTATTTATTTTCATATATTTCTTAGATTTAGGTACAATTCTTGGTCTGAAGCTTGTACGTTTAGGATTTCATGGCGTCTAGGCTTTTATTTAGAATTTTTTTGGTAACAATAACCATCCTAAGTCTCACGTCGCCTATACGACTGGTGCCGAGTCTAGTCGCATTGTGAGACGACGACACATATCAGTGCCACGTATATAGGCAACTTGAATTGATCAAGGCTTTTTATGGTAGATCAGTTTTTTATTGTTTATGCTATTTTTTGGAGATCTATAGTAGTCTGTAATAAAAAAAGAATAATATCTTTTCTACTGTCTTTTTTTAGATTTTTAATGGTTTTTAGGCTTGTTTTCTGTCCACCTATAGGGAAGAAACTAAATATTTTACAATAAAGTTAAATGTTCCTTAAGAAAAATATCTTTCTAGTTAAGAACAATCAGACTAAGTGAACCAGACCAACACAAGCTGCTCTCCCATGCTCTGTTTGGTTGTGATTACTAGATTGACAACTTAAGGTGTCTGAAGGACATATAGCTTAGTAGATACTTCATACTTTATTATTTTATGTTTATTTATTGTTTTGTAGTTTGTTAGAAACAACCTTAAGGACAGAATCCTAGGTTGTAAGCCCCTCTTTAGAGAGACAAACCCACATCCTAGGCTCCCTTTGTGGACCTCCCATTGGTCCAAGAGTGGTACCCGAAGAAGAAAACAATCCCATTATGTAACCCTAAAACCCCCAAAGAAAAGCCTTACCCTTGCCATAGGAACCCAAACAGCTGAGAGAATCGAGGTTTATTAATCTATTAATTAACTACTCCAAAAGTAAAAATCAACATTTTGTTTGCAAACCTATTTGTTCAACTAGCCTTGTTTGACGTGCGGTTTGTCCAGGACAGACCTCGGCTGTTGGAAAGGACAGGTAATCTAGCCACCTATCTGACTGGTGCCGCTGTCCACTGTCGACAGAATTGACGACGAGTCCCAACGCTACCCCCATAGGTGATGTCAGGCAATCCACGTTCTGAGTGCCTTGTTTGTAGGGTGGCTTGATCTATGATTGCTTATACCCGTTACAAAGACATCAGTACAATCTTGGGTCTTCATTTACTCTATTTCACAAAGTTGTAAACATTTTTTCTTGTATTTCGTTTGCATTAAAAGTTGTAATTGTCCTTTTAGATAATTGTAGTAGGTTAGAAGTAGTATTATATAGAGTCTGTAATCTCTCCTTTCTTTTAAACTAGTAATATCCTGAGAAGAAGTGTCACAAAGGAAGACCGATCAAAGATGATAGAAGCACATCACTTATATGCTGCCTCTTCCAACGTACCAGCCACGTCGAGCGCTTCAACTACTATCTCCATAGCGCAAGCAAGCAACTCCCTGGGCCAACATGGGTCTTTCTTCAATGCCCCATAGTCATACGGAGCCCAGTCTACTGAACAAGGTAGAGGAGGAGGAATGAGCTATAACTTACAAGGGGCAATTAGTCGAACCCACCAATCCTTGGCCCATCATAGCCCTGCTAGTCCACCCATTCAAAGTACCCATGGACCTTCCTCCTCATATCACCAAAGCCTGCTGACTACACCTCTTATGGGAAATACATACATGGTGCCGCTAACCCTATCCTCCATGGTATATCCTATAAACTCTGCGGCCCAACAAACAATGCAATCCCTATTGAGCTATCACTTACACCATTACCTATGGGAAACTGTACTTCTAGCCGTGCAGTCCCCATCTTAAGCTTCATCTCAACTCTCCTCCTACCCTTCACAACATGGTACCACTCTATAATAGCAGTTCCAACAAGGATACTAGAGCTAGGGGCAAACAACCATTCTAATCCTTGACGTCAAAAGAATGATTGCAGATACACTAGTAGAGGCCATGCTACCATGGACCTCAGAGGCGAAACTATCCACCACTTCCAGAGCTGCTCCTTGATGTCTTCAAAATATTAGTGGAGAGTGGAGATTTACAGCCTCTAGCATCGACCCCAAATGCTCCCAATGTAGATCTATCCAAGTACAACTCATATCACCAAAAGAATGGGCATGCACTTGAGGAGTGTTCCACGGTCAAGGACGAGATCCATGACCTGAACGATGAGAGGAAAATCATGTAAACTGAGCTTAAAGCATGGTTGAGGTCAGGTCAAGGGAAACAATATGATATTCCCCTAGCCAAGTCTTTCAATAGCTCACATGGAGGTTGAGGATGACAAGGCAATAACCCTAGAGCTAGAGGCCATCGAGTGCGTACAAGTAGAGCCTGATTTGGAGTAGCTAAGTGAAGATTTCACGAAATTCAAACAAGAGGGATTGTGCCACCACCCTCACCAACAAAAGTAGATACAACTTCCATGCTTATCCTCTAGCCAGTCAAAGAGATGGTAACTGAAGATGCTATAGTCCTTACTCTGGTCCATGAACTCGCCCACACAGATGACCCGAAAGAGCTGCAGCCCATATATGATGAGTACAATGACCAGGACTGGTAAGAGTCAATCCTCCGTCGAAGCCTCCGTATCCTATAGAAAGAGGGGAGCCCACAAGAAGTATCTATGAACACAGTGGACAAGGTAGCCTGATGTAGTCTTCTTCAAGACGTTAATCCACCAGAAACACCCCACAAGAACTAGATCAGGAGGAGTTTGACTATGATTCGAACAAAGCTAGAATTGGGCGCAAACCAATGGAAAAACTGAAGCATGTGCCACAAACACCTGAGTGCTCAATGCCAAGGGCAGGATCCTACAGCTGCCCAACAGGTAAGGCCCTCCATCTGGGAAGGGGGTACGAGACTTGACCTTGCCCGACTAGGGGCAAGGTCATTTTATCTTCATTGCAAAAACATGTAAATAAAACATTAAATTTCTTCTTTTGTCATTTATTTATGCTAGGTTAGATTTAATAATAGCAATAAAGAAAACAATAATAATAGTGATTGATGAATGTGGATCACACCTAGTAACTTATGACATTAAGCAGAAGTATTGAGAAATTATCTAGGGTTCCTAAGCGGAAGATATAACACCCACAAAAGGTCCACCCATTGGACAGGATGACTTGAAGATATCTTTTGATCCATGGAAGTTACATGTACTCTAGAAGTACACCCTTAATAAACATGTCAAATCCTGGAAAGAACCTAAGACCAAGTACCAGAGAAAGAAGAGAATTGTCTCCTACATGGAAAAGAAGCTGAGTAACTAAGGAAACCCCAACCTTGTCCTATCTTCACATACACCTTGCACGGAGAGATAAGAGCAAGGCAGGCTCAAGGCCTAAGTGCATCATAAAAAGCAACTCGCCCTGCATAGCATGGAATTCTAGCATAAGTCTGAGAAGGTAGTGATGGATGAGCGTACCAAAACAAAATGACTTAGGAAAGTGCCTAAAAGAGGGGATTGCATGTAAAAGAAGGTACATCGTCATAGCATAAATCTGGAAGGTAGTGATGGACAGGTACTCAAAATGGAGGTGAGAAAATAGACAAGTAGATGTACTATCATAGTATAAGTCTAGAAGGCAATGATGGGCAAGCACTTACAGAAAAACAACAAGAGAGGTGAACTCCAAAAGGAAAAAACAAAGAACAAGAAAAGAAAAGAAAAGAATAGAAAGAGAAAGCCAAAAACAAAAGGAAACAAAAACCCCTAGGAAAGTTACAGGGGCATTTGGGCCAACCACTGACAACTAGCACTAAAGCTATAGGCTAACGCTGAAAGCTTATTGTACCTTAAGTCTCCCCCACTCTTTCACACACATAGGCAAGGGGCAGAAAGCCTTAGAAGTTCAAAGATTGAGTAAATAAAGGAGACAGTGATCAACTAATGCCAATACGAAGTCCTAAATCCTAAAAAGGTTAAGGCATAATGAAAGGGAAAACTCTCTCACCATGGATAATATCAGGTAATAATGCTAGATGTATAAGAGGGAAGGCTGTGACCACACTCATCATCATAAAAAAAAGAGCAAAAAAATAGAAAATCTAGAAAACACCCAAAAAATTAGAAAACCTAAAAATCCAAAAAAAACCAGAAAACCTAAGAAAAGAAAAAAAATCAAATAAATAGTACCATCCACCTTACGTGCTAGTGATAACATAGTAAGTAGGGAAACTAGAAGTAGTCTAGTCAGTAATGCAACAATCAACTCACTTAGATTCGGAGTTAACGTCCTATTCAAGCATGCCTCCATGGCTTGGGTACTTTTTCTCAACAAAGACATTGCCCTACAATAATTTTTAGAGCATCCACAAATGATTCACAATTGGCGTCCACTGGGCTCCGGTTTTCCATCTTTTACCTGAGGTCAAGACTAATTCCCTCCACCTAGTCTCAAATATAAGAGAGTAGAGGATAGCACTATGGCATCTTTCCACGCCAACAACAACTTAACCAATCCCTCTAGGGTAGGGAAAGTTGCACCTTTGATTACCAGGTGTTAGTACGTGAAGTCCTGCCATGATCAAAGCATGAACTCACACCATTGGAGTTCATATAGTGTACACAGATACATCACTCCAACTAAGAGACAAACTCCAATTTGGCAAAGGAAGGGTTCACTCCCTCATCTGATTCTTGAATTACAGAGCTCATTTATTTACCAAGTTGAGTTGTAGAACGACGGTCCTTTCCTAAGAGTACTAGTCACACTCGAAGATGGAAAACACGACCACAACGAATTACATCCATGTATTTTGCATATGTCTATATGGTTTGAGACCAACCGTACCCCACTGACCTAACCTACCATATGAATCATTCATTACATCACATGATCGACCCTGCTTTTGTATTGTTTGCTTGGATCATGCATCCATGCATCTAGTTCTCATGCATTGAAAGTGGATCATAGACAGTGTAATGTTCTTTAAGAGTATTAGAAACCCTTAGAACTTGTGATTCTCCTAAAACTAATTCAAATACTACCTATCTAGTTTATTATTCCAATTCAAACAAGCTCTTAAACGAGAAGCTACAACAATTATCTTTTTATTATTTTTTTTCTTTTTGGCCGACGATAGGGTAATTTACCGACGATCTTCCCTTAGTTTCTGCCCCGTTGAAGTGACATCTCTACATGGTTGACATAGTCTCGACACTAGCTATGACACATAGCTTCGAAACCAGCTTGACTCCTCCATGCCTGAGCCTTCAATATGACGACATCTTAATCGAACCATTCAGTTGTGCGACCATGTTCCGAAATCGAGTCTGTTCTCTCCATCTCCGCCACCTAGTTGTGTGACTATTTCCCAAAACCAGGTAGGTTCCACCTTTTTGGCTGCGACCATGTCCCCAAACCAAAAGGTGGTTTGCTTTTAGAATCCTTCGTGGCGGTCTTCTTATGAGCGAGCTTCCTTTCTCAAAAAATGCTCAATAGGAGATATCATCCTTACCTTAAAGCCAATCTTGTTCCAAGATCAACTTCAAGGAGGGGCATTTGTAGATATTCCATTTTCACATTTTTCAGAGATTATCTAGAATGGGAATCTTTGAAGCATCCTAGATCACATAGTTAAGGATCTATAACATATTTTCCATGATTTATTTAAAAACATTCTTGATTTTACTTGATTCAATGTCGTTAGCTGTGGCACAGTTAACGTGCTCAAATTAGTGGTAGGTTTGAATCGCTTGAATATTTTTAGTACGAGTTAGCAGCTGTGGCAGAGCTAACACTCCCATGTTACTCAAATTAGTGGCAAATTTGAGTAATTTGATCTTAAAAAAGATGTTTTTATGATTTCGTGGAATTTTTGAAGTTTTTCCAAGCTTTCAATGTATCTCTGTAGGTCAAGATAAAAGACAGGAGGTAAAATGTAAAAGACCAGGTTATTGCCAGTATAATAGACGACATCTCTCGCCACCAGCTTAGAAGGCAACACATCTCATTGCCTTAGAGATTGGCGACGAGATGTCTTGACACCATGACCACAGGCGATTAGCATCTTAGATATCTCTCTCCATGTAATTTGTCATCTCAAGCTTTAATATTATATATGGGATATTTATTAATGTTATCATAATTTTTTCCATAATTATTATAATTTCTATAATTTTTAACATTTAAATATCTATGCATGTCATATAAATCATTATAAATGCCAAATAATTCCATAAAATTATTGAAATTTGAATGACATGATAATTAAGATTAGTTATAATTATTTTACCAAAAACAAGATTTTTATGATAAGTTATCACATTTTAATGTTATAACTATATTTAATTCAAGATAATTCTTAAATATAAAGATAACATCCAAAACATCTAGATTATTGCCAATCTATGTTAAATCAGATATATCCTTGATTTTAACAAATATTTTCGTAATTTTGGAGATTTAGAATTTTCAAATTTGATTTACTAGACATTTTAAGTTTAAATTGAATTTGGAATTTATTTAAATTTCTTTCCATTACGAAAATGATTGCAATAACAGATTTGGTCGTTATTTGTAAATAGATTCGTAAAAGGATATTTTGGGATTTTAATTTTCAAAATTTTACCTTTTTAGTTGTTCGATGCCTGTGTAAGTGACAACTAGCTAACATGGAAAATATCGTTGCCTTTTGGGCATTGATTCACCACGTCTGGCAAAATCAAAGTCTATAGTGTTGTCGCCTGTAGGGGCGGCGACACAATGATTCTATCACGAGCCATATCAGTGACAACATCTAAAAAGATTTTTTTGCCTTTTAAAATGAGTTTGATCATAACCCTTGATCGTTCACTCGTCTTTGACGAGATCTGGTGTTCTCAAATTCTACAAATAGACCCCTTAGGTCAAGAATTTGAGGAGAGGCACATTCAGAAAACCAAGAGGGAGATCTAGAAAGAGAAAGCCATAGCTCTTCCTCCATTTCCATCTTCCCATGAGACATCCTAGATTCATTGAGATTCCAGCCTTCTGAAGCTAAAATTCACCTCCAGAGCTTCATCCGTCGACCTCCACTTCTTCCACTCTATGCCAAGAACATAAAGGGGAAGGATTACAAAGCATAAGGATGTTGCTGGGCAGCATCCTTCTGCTAACCTAATGAACCGAGAATCCATATCACAACCACAACTACACTCCCACAAGGTGTCTTGTCAGTTAGTAAAACCGAATGACAAGTGGCAATCACAAAAGGGCGCCAATGTAAGTGGGCACGACGATGGATCTCCATCAACACCCTCAAAAATCCATCCACAAGCATCAAATTTAAAAAGGCTCACGTCAAAGCTCTTCTAGTTGCAATCAATGACCTAGAATCGGAACTTTTTGATATTGAGGAGGAAGACCCAGTCAGTGGAGTTGTCCCAGCAATTTTGAAAAGACATCTCTCTAATGCTAACCAATCTACTCCTATGAAGACTGTTGCTCAGGTTACAAACATTACTTCTTTTTCGGGTTCTCCTATTGCTTATGGTTGGGGACTTATCCTTTTTCCTCTTCCAATATTGTCACTTCTTCATTTATTTCTGAATCGCTTCCTCACAATGATATTATAGATGACATACTTAGATGGAACTCTTACTGTGATTTCATGGCCTTTTGTTCAAAAATAGGCATATTAATTAGTGATACCTCTGAAGTTAAGCAGCTATTGGATATAGTTAGGGTACAACATAGTTTACCTATTTCTAATTTAGATGTTGACTTAGGTTGTGTGGGGTTTTTAAGAGCTCTACACTGCTAGCCTTTGTAGTCTTGTGCTACTCTTTGGTATATCTTCTTCATGATTTTTCTTGCTTGAAACATTAAAGGTTTAAGTAATAGGGCTAAAAGGAAGGAGCTTAGGAATCTCATCCAATTGAATAAGGTTGATTTCTTTATCATTCTTGAAACCAAGGCTAATCCTTCTCCCCTATCATGTTGCGTAATATTGGAGGAGGGAGACTTAACCATTGGTTTTTGCTTCCTTTTCTAAGGGCTTACTGGAGGAATTTTGAAGGGTTGGGATAATTCTTCATCATCCTAATTGGATCTCTTTCAGGGTTCCTTTTCGCTCTCTATCAAATTTCGAAATGTGAAGGACTCTTTCAAATGGTTGCTTACTGGAGTGTATGGCCCTTGCATTGCTTTAGCTAAGGTAGAATTTTTAAATGAACTTAGACACATTCAATCATTTGTGGGGAATAATTGGGCTATTGGAGCGGATTTCAATCTTACCAGATTCTCCTACGAGAAATCCAATGAAACCTATTACACCCTGTAATGGTAAATTTCAATGACTTTATCACTAAAAACAATCTTTTAAATATATCCTCCAATATTTTTTCATTTACATGGACAAACTTCCTATAGGAGGAAATTTTAGTTAAGCTTGATAGATTGCTTGTCTCTCCTAACTAGGAGTCACATTTTCTAGCAACGGTTTGTTCTAGTAAGGCCAAAATAATTTCTGACTATATATCAATCTGTCTTAACACTAAACTGCCTGGTTAGGGCCCTTTCCCTTTCAAATTCTACTGATCTTGGCATATGAAGGAAGGTTTTGACAATACAGTTTGGGATTGTTGGACCCAAGCCATCCTTGGTGTGGATCCCATTGCTTCTTTGTCTCATAAACTTAAAGCCACTAAAATTACTATTAAAAACTGGTTGCATTCTCATAAGGATACTTCTCTTGTTAGGCTTTCAGAGATTGAGACTTTGGTGCTTAATATTGATAGACAAGCTAAATCTAGTCAGTTATCCCCAACTTTACAACAACAAAAATAAGAACATAAAACTGAACATCTTCCTACTTTGAAGAGTTAGGAAATTTATTGGAAGCTCAGGTCTCAAATTTAATAGTTGAAGGAAGGTGATCTTAATATATCCTTCTTTCATTAAACTACCTATGCTAAACGTTGGAAGAATTCAATAACCTCTCTTCTTATTGGGGGCGTTAGATCTGAGTCTCTTCACACAAAATAAAAATGCAATTGGAGATCATTTCTCAGCTCTATTTAACAAACCCCCCACATCCACTACTATGCTTCGTTGGGAGACTCTACTCCCTAACAAGAATCCTAATATTGAGTCCATTGAAGATCCTTTCACTAAATTAAAAGTCAGGAAAAGTGTTTTTTCATTGCATGGTGACAAATCTCTAGGACCTGAAGGATTCCCATTAAGTTGCTACCACCATTTTTAGGACTTGGTTAAGGAAGGCCTTCTCCAAGCATTCCATACTTTTTCCTTTCTCAGGATAGTGAGATTCTGCAACACATCAACCAAACCTTTATAGTTCTGATTCCAAAGAACACATACACTAAATCTATCCAAGATTATCGTCTAATTAGTCTCCTTAATAGTAGTTATAAAATTATAGCTAAATGTCTGGCTACCCGTCTTTCACCTATATTAAATAGCATTATTGATGACTCCCAATGTACCTTTTTAAAAGAAAGGACTAGTAGTGATTTCTTTCTTATAGTCCAAGAAACTCTTCATCTCTTACTTTCAACTAGATCCAAATGGGTGATGATAAAACTAGACATTGAAAAAGCTTTTAACCATGTGAATTGGGAGTTCTTGATTAATACACTCACTGGCTTTGGCTTTGGGTTTAAATGGATTTCGTAGATCAAAATGTGTATATCCACGTCAAAGTTCTCAATCCTAGTTAATGGATCTCCAAAAGAGTATTTTGGTGCCTCAAATGAGCTTAGACAAGTGGACCCATTGTTCTCTCTGTTATTCATTTTAGTTACCTACGTCCTTAATAAGATACTTCGTCTGGCTATGGATAATAATCTGATAAAAGGGATTAAATTTCCCCACAATGGTCTGGAGGTGCTCAATATTCAATATGCTGATGATACCCTTCTCTTTCTAGATCCAATTGAGGAAGATTTGATAAACTTGAAAGTAATTCTCTACTTCTTCCAAGTAGCTTTAGGATTAAAAATTAATTTCAATAAGTCTTCTCTTATAGGCATAGGGATCTCCTTCTCCTTGATTGAGAGACTTAATAACATTTTGGGGTGCAGTTTGGTTCCCTTTCTCATAAATTATCTAGGGCTACCATTTACCTTTAAGAAAGCTTCCTTCAACGATTGGGTAGTGGTTTTGGTTCCCCTGTTGTTGCCCCTTGTATTGGTTGCTTGATTTCCCCAGTTGGGCATACACCAAGTAGGTGGGAGGCTATTTGTATTGACACTGCTGGAGTTGCTATTGAATTAGTTGCTATAGCAATTGAAACTGGCATTGCAGTTGGTTGCGGTTGTTGGAATTGTCTTTAGTACTGAGTTGGCTACTCTTGATGGTGAACTGGCAGTCCTTGGTGCCTTCCTCCTTTCTGTCCTTGTTGAATTGAGACTTGAGCTATATTTTTAGTGACGCCTTCTACCTTCAAACACCACCATGTCCCTCCATCTACTAGCAAAGGTGACGAAATCTTCCTCAAAATTCATCTTTTCAGCAAGGATATCCCCTATTGTGGACTTGTGTTGGATGGAGTGGCTATATTGGTGTAGAAATTTCTCCAGCACAATCTTAAAATCACTAAGGTTAGATGGGGTGAGCATGATGAACGTCTCAATGCTTCTCCCTCAAGGCTTTTGAAAAAGAGGTATATGATAAGCCCATTGTTATGTTTATAGGGCAGGTGTCCATAGTAAAAGTAGCCAGATGATTTCATGGATCACCCATCCTATTATATTTCTGCACTTTGGGCATCTTGAACCCAAGTGATAGACTGAACTAAGGAAATTTTGAAATGTCAAAGTTGATTCGTGCTTTAGAGACTACCCCTGCTTCTGCTAGTGCATTAGAGATCAATCTCCTTATGTCGAAACCGAGGATGGCTGACTGCCCCTAGATGTGATACCCCTGTGCTTGATAGGACTGTTGTGGTTGAGGGGTATTGTACTGCATGGAGAAGGGTGAGGGTTGAGCTAGTAGGTAGCATAATTACTCGGCTGAGGGTGATAACGGTAGTTGGGTTGCCCCTAGGTAGCGTGGTGGAATGTAGGTCAGCGGGGCTTGTGTTGTTTGTCGGCTAGAAAGGTAGACTAGAGTAGTAGGATATTGTGTGGGATATTGTGCGGATGGGGCTTTGGATTTGGAAATTTACTGTAGGACTTGGTGGCATTATATAGGTATTTCCTAGAGTAGGTGTAGCTGATGGGCCCTGGTGAGTACTTAGGAATGAAGGTCCATGTGTGGGTGGATTTTGAGGACCAAAGGAGTTATGTTGGGTCATGAAGTGACAGGCTTGATTAGTTATCCCTTCCAGTAGCTGATGAAAATTAACAGACAGTGGCGGCATCATTTGACACGTTGTCCTTGGCAGTATATGTTCGAATGGAGCATTCCATGGCTAGGAATAGTTTATCTCTTCCTCTCCTTCACTCTCTTCTTTGAAAGATTGGCCTTCATGTGAAGTCGAAGTATTGAAGAGAAACTCGTGTTGACCTTTGAAATTGTCGACCTGAGTTGTATATGTTGCGACAATTGACATGCTGGATGTGGCTAACATGCTAGAAGAGTAGGCATATGAATGGTGAGCTCCTAATAGCATTAACAACTTCCTTGCCGACTCTGCTTCTCAAACTATTACAAGTTCTTTTTTTTTTTTAATTACAGACTCTCTTTAAAACTCTACCTTTTAACCTATTGCAAGTATTTTGAAAAGAAAAGAGATTACAAACTCGATATGATGAAATAAAGAAGAAAGCAAATACAACCCTTTTTAAGTAAAATAATCACCACAATTGTTGTTGCTTTGATGCTCCTGTAACCTATATTTCCAATCACAAGCAAACCACCCTACAAACAAGACACCCAGACATGATTTACCTAAAGTTGCCTATGATAGCAGCAATGAGACACATCACTGACTCGAATGATGATGGAACTCGATGTCGGTATCACAAGCGATGAACGTGCCTAGGGGTGGGCACCCAAACCAGTTAACCGAACTGAACCAAACCATTTTTAGTGGTTCAGTTCGGTTTTTCAATTTCAGTGGCTTGGTTTGGTTTGGAATATCTACAAACCGAACCATATGGTTTGATTTGTGGTTTCAAGGATGGTTTAACCAAACCAAACCGAACCAAACCTAATATAAACTATATATGTTAATATGTATATTTAATATTTAAAAGAATATAATTATGTATCTTTTAGAACCATGACTCGAATCATAGTCATTCTTATGTATCTTTTACTAGGTTGTTTTTTAACTGATTATTATTAGAAGTCAAATAAAAATGTTTTTGGTCATTCTTATGTATCTTTTACCAGACTGTTTTATATTTGATTCTTACAGTCAATAAGCTTTACTATTGTAATTCTATCATAACATGATAC
>JAMKQA010069808.1:0-23809 GCA_024699735.1 Posidonia australis | reverse complement strand
TGGTTTTTCTCTATGGGGGAAATTACCCTTATGCAATCTGTTCGTTCCAGCTTTCCTATATATTACTTGTCAAATTTTAGGATCATTGTCTTGATTGCAATAAACTTGTGAGGATTGTCCATTTTTTTCTTTGGGAGGGAGGAAATTGTGGGACACAGAAGGGTTTTCAACATTTCATATGATGGCCTGGAATGAGGTTTGTGGGTCTACGAAAGAAGGTGGCATTGGACTTTGAGATTTTTGCTCCTTCAATCCTGCTTCTTTTGGGAAAATGCTACTGGTGGTTGGGGGCAGGGGGAGAAAGGGCGGTTTTATGGAAAAAGGTTGTGACTGGGAAATGGTATATAGGGCATGTGGAGTGGGTTCTCATATTGGTTTGGTGTCAGGAGTATGAAAGGGTGTTGGAGAAAAAAGTGGTTGTGGGATGTGGTGTTAGATTGAATGTGGGTAATGGTGAGTGGTTCTTTTGGGAAGATTGGTGGATTTTGCACTCCTCTTTAACATTTGCATTCCTCTCACTGTTTTGTTTTTCTTCTCCCTTTTGCAAGAATTATTGAGTGCTATGAGTGTACCTCTTCTAGGATTAGATGGGATCTTCAAGATACTGAACTTAATGAGCTTTGCTCTCTTTTGTCACTATTGGATTCACATGGTTCAGGTTTGTCATTGGATCCTGATTGTCTCACTTGGCTATGGGTAGTAAATGACATTTGCTCTGTCACATGACTTTATCATATCCTCTCATGTGGTGGTATGGTTTGTTGGTATGATCTTGCAAAAGCACGTTTCAACTTTATTATATATCCTCGTATGGTGGTATGGTTGTTGGTTGTCATAGTATAATTTGGTAAAAGCACTCCCCATCAAAGATGCAATTCTTTGCGTGGCAGATTTTCCACTATAGTGTCTTGATAGAGTTAGTTGTGAAAAGAAGAGGCTACAGATAGCGAGCAGATGTTCTTTTCGTTGAAAGGTGGAAGAGGATCTTTGGCATCTTTCATTCTTTTGATTGACTGCCCTTCAGTGGCCAGTTGGTGGAGTGTACTTTTTGGTTTTTCCTTCCAACTTGTTCGGGATTCATGTGATTGGTTACAATTTTGGTTATGTTGGAAGTCAAACTGCTGCTCAACAGGATGCAGGAGAAAGTTGATTTGCCACTGCACTCCTCATGCTATATGGTGGACCCGATGGTTAGGAATGGATCTCTACTGATGCCAGTGTGTTGTGAAGTAAAATCTTCAAACTCTGTTACTCTGTTGGATTGATTGTCTTTGCCTAGGTGGAAATGCTGATCAGGATGTTGTTTTTTGGCCTAACTAGGAGTATTGTGGAGTGTGGCATTAAATTGAGGGCTGGGTGTGGGAACTGGATTTGGTACTGGGAGGATCACTGAGTTGATTCCATGCCCTTCGAGACTGTGATTTCCAGGTTTGTTTTGATTTTTAATATAGCTTACTGCTAGTTTAGGGGAGTGTTTTGTGAGGCGTGACAATAGGTTGTGTGGGTTTTTTTGAGATTTAGGATGGATCTCATGGATAGGGAAGCTTTGGAGCTTGTTTCCTTCCTTGCTCTGCTTGAAGATATGGGCACAAATGTTTTATCTATTTCTTCTTGAACCTGGTTGTAAGTCAAGGATGGGGACTACAGCTACGTTGCTCTTCTCAATCATGAGTGGTGGAGGTACCTGAGTGGGTTGTCATAAGTTGATCTCGAATAATTGTGCTCTCTTGAAGGTTCAGTGTTTTACTTGGTTGATCCTTCATGGTGGTATTTTGACTGAGACAACATTAGAGAGGTGTGGTTTCCACCTTGCTACTATATGTGCTCTATGTGGTATGGTGATCGAACCTCTGTCACTTTTTATGGGAGTATGGGACAGTCTGTTGGTGGTGGTGTTTCCTACTTGGGAGGGTGACTTTCAACCAGTTTAGTAGCGGTTCAGTGGAGCTTTTTGAGAGCTGTGGAATCAGGGTTGTAGATGGACAGGGAGGCAAAGGAAGGTTTTGAATTACCCTTCCTCATGTAGTGTGGACGTGTGGTGGACTCAATGGATTGAGCAGAGCCATCGGATCTTTGGGGAAAAAGCTCAACTTTGCTGGATCTCCATGACAAAATGATTTCCTTCATCTTAGAAGGGTGCTCAACCGGGTGTATGGCTGAGATCTTCATTCGTGATTGGTTACTAGGTCTCTTGCTTATTTAGCTGCATGTCTTGTGGGCTTCTACTTGTTATTTTGTTACTACTACTTGATTAGCCTTTCCCTCTATTGTAGCTTTCTTCAAAATGATTGTCAATAAAGTTTTCTTAATCACCGCTCAAAAAAAAAAAAACCTCTTGATGGTTTTTTTGGATAGTTTCTTTCTAATCCACTTTTGTTTTCTTTGTTGACTCCCTTATCTACTTGATAAGAGGGGGGGTGTTTTTTTTTCCCATTTTGTAATTGTTTCTGCTGTCTTTTGAAATAAAATTTCTTCCAACTTCTCCAAAAAAAACTTTCCTTTTTGTGAATAATTGAAGGGCAAACTATCTTGCTATTCTCGGAATGTTCTCTTTCCAAACTAAAGTATTGCTTATGTGGTATTACTAGATGTAGACGAAGAGCTCCAGTTATCCATGGTTATTACACTCATCAATGAATAAACTGAATCCTCTGCTTTCCATTTGCAGGTATCTACTGATAATGTTTCGTGATGCTCCCGTTGAGGTCTGGGCTATGACAAAGAATCCTATAATGGTATTTGCCTCCTGGAGTTTGGAAAACCAATAATTTTCTTTTCTTGAGTATTTTTCTAAATTCTGTACAACTAAACATTATTCGATATCTTTTACTTGCACAAATGATTCTCACATTTTGGAGACTTGAATTCATCGAGTTTGACATTTTTCTTAGTTACTATTGTTAAATAGCTGAGCACCTTTTATTCATTTTAGAATATGCAAATAATCCTGGAATTATATGCACCTTCTTTTATCCTTGCTGTGCTAGATTTTATAAGATATCCTAGATTAATTGTACATATGTAGTACAATATCCTTGTTAAATTATTAAATGAGGTATTATGTGTGGATTATTTCATTTTAATTTGGTCACATCTCCCTCGTGTAGCTTAGATCATTAGCTCTTCCATTTACGGTATTGGAATGGACACTTCCAGCGGCACCTCGGCCAACTCAAAATGGCTCTTCTAGGCAGCCTACATCTTCTCTTAGGGAGCAGCCTTCTACTGCTCCTACTGCAAATGCATCACCTGTTGATTCCAGTGAGAATGTGTTTCACATGTTTCTTTTTAAAGTTTTTTATGTTTTTCTGTGTAGCTTCTGTCAAATAGGAGTTTAGAATCTGATTTAAATCTTGCTTGTCCAATAAAATATTAATTTTCGTTTTTTGCAGAAGCAATGGGCACAGAAGTTCCTACAGAGGACATGTCCGAAAGCTTTGCATTTGCTTTGGTAAATGGTGCACTTGGAGTTTTTGAAGTTGTTGGACGAAGAATACGAGATTTTAGGTGTCTCTTTCCAAAACACTTTTACCACTTTTTCATGCATTTCCTTTTGCTATCAGAAACTATATGAGAAAAGGCTAGTATTTTAACATGGATAAAGCTTGATTTTATCATCATAGAATAAAGACATGCCCAAGTTGTGTTTGTCCAGGAATTCCAACAGTACACAGAACATTTCACTTTTGCTCTTCCTTTGCTCCTCTCTGTCGGGAAATATTCCAAGCCAAAGGTCGAGATCTATCAAAAGGGAAAATAATTCCGTTGAGTAGTGACAAGGTAGTGAAACTACTTCTGACTGAAGAAGTCTGAAAGGGGGTTCATGAGATGGTGGAAATTAAGGTGGCCACATTTAATTCCCTTGATCATTAGTTCAATAGGGTTCAATTGAAACTTCCCAGGGCTAACACTTCATAATCTGTACTATGGGGTTCAGTTGAAGCTTCCCAGTCTAATACTTCATAGTCTACACTTTTGTTAAAATAGTCCTACATTGGAAAAAGTGAGGACAGAATTTGTAGTTATATATAGATGGATCCTTTCACTCATTGTTAATTGGTTTTGAGTTAGATATCTATATTTTGACATGATGTGAGAGACAAAAAGAGGTCTAAATGGGTCTAAGTCTATACATATCCACTCATGTCGAAAAGATATACTTGTTTAATCTAAAAGAGACTACAAGTGAGGGAGAATGTTGGAATAGTCTCATAGTGGAAAAAGTGAGGATAGGACTTGTAATTATAAATAGATGGACTTCTTCACTCATTACTAATTGATTTTGAGTAGGATATCCATATTCTAACAACTTTCATCTGCAACTGTTCAATTGATCATCAGCTCTACCTCCTGCCCCTTTTCCTTCTTCATCCAACTGCCTCTGTGCTTGCTTTTCTGGGTTTTTGAGAGTGCTTGTGCTTAACAAAGAGGCAACAACATTTGGAGGTGGCAAGAATATCATTTTGTAGATAAACAGGCATAGTTTGTCCTTGGCTGGGGGTATTGATGCTGGACCAGCATGTATTAGACCTGGGTAAGCAGTTGGGCCAGCTTGTATAATAATCTGTAGGTGAAATTCAACACTGTTTGTTGACAATACATATGGACAGATTTCATCTAAAAATTTGCTTGTTATTATATTTGATTTGCTTCTTTCATTTATATATGTTTAGCGAACAAAAATGCAAGCTATGTTCTCTTGTCATCAATTTACTTCATTGTTTGATAGCAATCTAAATGCTAGTAAAATATAATTTTATACTTATCATTTATCTGTGCTTAGTGTTTCTGTTCTACAGACCAAAATGGCCTTCATCTTCTTTTGTTTCATCAGATGGATTGATAACAGCAATGGCATATCGCCTGCCCCATGTGGTAAGTACTGCTATTTTTCGAAAATCCTCTTCTTTTTTGCTATGTGTATTTTGTATTCATGGAACCTCACAGCATGCTGTACTCTTTTTGTGTGTTATTAGTTTTTTGTTATCTTTTAGGTCATGGGAGACAGGTCAGGTTACATACGCTGGTGGGATGTTACATCTGGTCTTTCCTCATCATTCAACACCCATAAAGATGGTATCCGAAGAATAAAATTTTCACCTGTTGTTGCTGGAGATCGCAGCAGAGGGCGTATTGCTGTACTATTCTATGATAATTCCTTCTCAATTTTTGATCTTGTAAGTTGGAATATCACTTGCTTATATATTATTTGTGTCAAATTCTTGGTTTTCTTTTGCCTTTGTTTTAGTTCATGTAAACAAATTGAAATTGTGGTGTAAGATTATTTCAATACTTCTCACTAAGATTGTGGTTTTGCTTAAAATACACTTAACACCCTATTATCCTCTAAGTGTGGTCTTCAATTTGTTTATACAGTTATTATACTATAATTCAATATTTGGGAAATTTTCCTGATCGCTTGCATTTGATGATTAACTTCCTTATATTGAATTCAAGAAAATGATTTTTCGGGTATGCATAATTCTTTTCCTTGGTATGGTATATTTCTTATTGTTGTAGCAAAATGCAAGTTCAAACTTAAAGGTAAACTATCAAGATTTTCTTGAAAACCTGTAGCATGACCACTTGTGTTACCAGCAGCTGCCGAGTGCTGACTTGTTTTGTTATCAGTACGTGCTTTCAAACAGGCTTTTGAACATTTAAACAATTTTATATTTGAATTATAACAAAACAATCACCATCATATTTTTCTGACAAACATAAACTAGCTCTTGGGATCTTCGATCTGTGTGATGTTTTCTGAATGTGTGCAGGACACACAAGATCCATTAGCAAATGCTGTTTTACAACCTCAGTCGACTGGAACCTTGGTGGTTGAACTTGATTGGTTGCCAATACGAACAAGTAAAGTTGAACCACTGGTTTTATGCATCGCTGGGGCTGATAGTAGTTTTCGCCTTATTGAGGTTAATATGTACGGTAAATCTATTGTTTGATGTTCTTTTCACCTTATTCTTCTCTTAAAGACTAATAATTGGCAAGTAATTACTTGGATGATTCTAAACCTATGCCATCAGCATTAAATGGATCTTCTACCAAACCACTGAAATTGTTCTTTTGTTTGCTCATTCATCAGCACATCATCTCAGGGTTTTTTTCTTCTTTCCTTATTTTTCCAGTAATTATTTAGAGATTTTCACAACCTTTTTCCACTTACGTTGTAAGCCTGAAATTATTGATTTTGATATATTTTCCCTTTGTAAATCATGTGGAATATAGAATAACAATGAGATGGCCATATATTAGTATACTATTTTAGGATTTTTATGCATTTAACTAATTAATTACTAGGAATTATTTTATTCAGACTGTCAATGAAAACACATGGACACTGAATATTAAAAAAACCCAGAAATAGCATACTAGGACATGAACTTGATGGGTAAACGATCCTGAGTAGCTGGAATCCACAAAATGCTGTTTGATAGAAATAGAAGTCACTTCCCCATCTTCTTAAGAATTCTAGACCTTCCAAAGTTCTATGACTCATGTGATACTGTTACCGACCTATATGAGCTTATGGCAAACAACTCAATCAAATCTGAATTCCAAGATAATTAGTGTATTACTGGCTTGAACGGTACCACCTAGTCACCTACTCCTATGTCTTTAAAAAATTGAAGTATGAAGAAAAATAACGGAGTGTGTCTTAGACTCTTAGTTACCTGGGATGGAAGCAGCCTGTTACGGTATTAAAAACGCAACAGCTGATTTTGGCTGTGAGTTCTGGTCCCATTTCCCAGCAGTAAGATGATGAAATATACACCATTATGATCCTCTGGCCTTTCTGCTTTCTTCTTTATTTTTTGAATGAATGAGGGATGCCACCAAAGATTTGAAGATATGGATAGAATATCCAAAGCACAAAAATGGCTAACAGATCATTGAGGAACCTGTTGATATATGATTATGATGAGTAGATAAAGGGAAAAAAAGAAAAAGGAAAAGATAATGCTGAAAAGCAGCACAAAAACAAGGAGAAAAGGAAGCACAGTACTTAGGTCTCTCTATGGCATTCTTCTGCTGTTGAAGATGCTTGAATTCCATTCTAACTAAATTGCCCACGAAGCAGCATGAGTGGCAGCCCTATCTTCTTGTATCTTCCCTCCTTGCTGTTGCTCTTGAGCCATGTCCAATGATCGTCAAACTTCTGATCATTTTCTACTGACCACAAATTTCTGCAGGCCATCTACAGATGTTTTATGTTCTTGCCTATAATAAGTCTTGAGCATTCTCAAGACTTACTTGATGTTCTTGCAACCCCTTGTTTGCACAGTTCACACGTCTTCTCAATCAGTTCACCACTTCTTTCTGTAGACTTGGGTTAATTCATTCCCTTGGTTGCAAGCCAAAGAATGTACTTGGATTTGAGAGGAGAGCAGCTTCCCACAGTAAAATTGGTCCTTGCTAATATGTCTACCCTTCCAACTAGCAAGTCTTCTTTTTGTACAATTTCTAAATTCGGGTTCCATAATTACCTTTTTTTTTTAGCATTTATGCTCACTAAAAGCTTGTTTGGTTTCTAGAATTTTCAATAGTAATATTCCAGTGCATTCACCTAAAATTGATTATAGGTAAGGTTACATCCCACTTAAAATTAGGTGTTGATGCAGAACACTTATTGAAGTTGATGCACACTCCAGAGAGAAGTTTCTTCCTAGAGAACTTTAGCAGCCTCCTGTCCATACCAATAAATAAATCAGGCATGGAATTATTTGTATCTGTCTACTGCCAACATCCTGCAACCGAACTAGTATTGTTACCAAATACTGTATTGTACTAAAGTACTCATATAGTTACACCTTGATAGATCTGATGTGTCTCCTGCGTAATACTTGGATCAGATATGGGTCTTACAAGGTGAAACTGCAGAGTTAAACCATCTGCCCACCAGAAAAAAAAAAGAATGTAATAGAATATCCTCTGCCAACTGGTCATCTCAAAAATTCGTTAAGGACAACAACAATCTTCAAGTGAGAAATCAGACTATCTGATAGTTTTCATCTTGTCTTAAGCATTGATTTAATTTTAGGCATCATGATCATTATGTTCGATTAGATTTCCATCTTAAGCATTGATTTAATTTTCAGATGTTTCAGAAGAGCCCTGCGATAGTTCTTGTGATAATGAAAAGGAGAAAAAAGATCTATTGCTCTTGGACATGTAGTTACATATATATAGGGTTTATCAATTATCTTAGACCAAATGAATATCTAATAATCCATCTAATTATCATAACTCTAATACATGATATAATTCCTCTAATACTCCTCAAGTTATGCTCAGTTTGGTACACAATAGCTCAAAAATCCCTATACTCAATTCTTTAGTGAAAATGTCATCTAACTGCTAATGATTGAGTGTATGGTGTTGAAATAATTCCTCTTATCACCATGTCTCACACATAATGATAGTTAACCTCTATATACTTTGTGTACTCATGAAAGGTGGGATTATTGGCAATGAATATATCTACTTGATTATCACAATGCACAGGGATAGGCATTTCAACAGTAAAATCAAGCTTTGAAAGGAGTAATGTGATCCACATCATCTTGTAGGTTGTCTATGTCATAAATTTGTACTCTATCTCTGTAGTAGACTGGGATACTACGTTCTGCTTCTTGCTACGTCAGGTGACAAGATTTCCTCGTATATATGTATAGAAATCAGATGTAGACTTTTTATCTTCTCTGTCTCTAATATATCTCGAATCAGAATAGACTTCAATTTTCAGATGACCACTTTCTCTATAAACTAAGCGCTTTCCTAATGCACCTTTGATATATGCAATAACACATTAGACTCCATTCCATTGTATTCTTCTAGACATATGCATGAATTGACTCAGTAAATTGATTGCATATGAGATGTTTGGCCATATCACTGTTAAATATATGAGTTTTCTTGTACTAACTAGGATCTTGTAATAGCTCTGAAATAGTGCTTGTTCAATGGGAGTACTTTCTAGCTTGTACTTCAAAAGTCCTATCTCCTGGAAATGGTTAAGAACATACTTTCTCTGTGACAATGTTATCTTTCCTTTAGCATAGGTAAACTCAATGTCGAGGAAATATTGTAGCTTTCTCATATCTTTAGTGACAAAGTGTGTCCTAAGGTGCTATTTGATCTTTCTAATACCTACTATATCACTTTTTATTATCAATATGTCATCAACATAGACTGTTGACAACATACACTCATTGGTAGTCTTTCTATAAAAGACAGAGTAATCAACAACACTTCTTTGAGAATCTGCTGCCATAACGACCTGACTGAATTTGTTAAATCAAGTTCGGGGACTCTGTTTTAAATCATAAATAGCTTTTTTCAACTCGCATATTTTATCTTTCTTCTAAGCAACATACCTTAGAGGTTGTTCTATAAACACAGAATCTATCTGATCACTGTACAAGAAGGTATTCTTCACATTTAGTTGGCATAGCTTCCATTAATTATTTATAGCAATAGACAATAATATTCTAGTGGAGTTAAGACTGGCGACAAGTGAGAAAATCTTGGTGTAGTTTGCGCCATAAGTTTGAGGAAAGCCTCAAGCAATCAGTCTAACTTATATTTGTCAATTGTGCCATCTACCTTATACTTCACTGTATAGACCCATTTGTGGGTGACTATGGTGGTTCCAATAGGGCGAGTTACTAACTTGGCACGAGCTGATAATGCTGTTATTTCCTCATCTATGGCTACTTTCCATATAAGATTTTGTAGGATCTCTTGATAATTCCTGAGAATAGACTCAGAAGAGATAGACAAAACAAAGGTATGAAAAATAGAGTATAGAGAATCATAAGAAACAAAATTGGAAATTGAATGAGTGATGGAAGAACAAGTATCCTTACGGAGTGCAATTAGAAGATTAGAATCAGTTGGAGATGGATTTGCATTCATGGAAGAGGACGATTTTGTAGTTGGAGGAACTGTGTCTACTGGCGGTGGCGATACACCTGCATAGGACGCGACACCTCTGCATTTGCTGTGGTGTCTTGAAGGTCATCTGTGGTAGGTAGGTCAACAATAGACGGTGAAAGAAGACATTTGACATCTGATGTAACACCATCATATCAAGCTTTTAATTCAAAAAAGGTGACATCGGAAGACACAAAATATCGTTTGATGGAAGGATGAAAATATCGATAATCCTTTTGAGTTTGAGAGTAACGGACAAAGATGTACTTGATTGACCCGGAAGACAATTTATTAAGTCCAGGCGAGAGATTCTGAACAAAGACAAGACATCTAAAAATCCTAGGTGACATCAGAAGACACAAAATATCGTTTGGTGGAAGGATGAAAATACCGTTAACTCCTTTGAATTCGAGAGTAATCGACAAAGATACACTTGATTGACCTGGAAGACAATTTATCAAATTCAGGTGAGAGATTCTGAACAAAAGTAAGACATCTAAAAACTCTAGGAGTTAATGGGAAAAAATCAATATTTAGTTGAAGACGTCAAATGGAAACCTCACCTATTAATGGAGTAGAGCATTCTATTTATGAGATATGTAGTAGTAAGGATAGTATCTAACTAAAGATATTTTAGAACATTCATGTGTAGCATGATGGTGCATGTGACATCCAGGATATACCTGTGTTTGTACACAGTAATCTCATTTTATTGAGAGGTATGAGGATAAGTAGTTTAATTTATAATTGCTAGAAATGCATAATAAGATTGAATACTAGATTGGACAAATTCAACAGCATTATTTATACGTAAGCATTTTGGAGAATTGGAGTATCATCAAACCAATTCTTTATTTTTGTAATAAAGGTCTTGAGTGCATAAAAAATATGACTATGATCTTTAAGCAAATATACTCTAGACACTTGTGAGAAATCATTAGTGAAAATTGTGGTTAGACTTATTAGAGTCATGTAATAGGGTAAACGGATATCCATTTATATCCTATTATATATATATGTAATATCTTAACCTAATAGTAATACACACAATCTTTCTCCTCCATATTACATGGTATTAGAGCTAGGTTGAAACCCTAGTCATCGGCCACCTCTCTCATCGTCTCTGGCCAACTCCGTCACTGGTGAACTCATCTTCGATCATCTTTGGTGCCGTTAGGACCTCTTCTCCCATTTTCTGCCACCTTTAGAGCCAACGATCTTGGGTCTTGTGGGTTATGGGCTCGTAGTTTTTGTATATTTTTCTAGTCTGACTTCGAAACTATCATCTCAAGTCCAGGGTCAAGTTTTGGGTTCATATTCTACTCTTAGCTTGGAGAGTACATTTACTCGGGTTCTTCGCATCTCGACTGTTACATCCATGTCTATATCGGATCACTTAGCTATGGCTGTCATTCGTGGTTGTGGTCGTGTTCGCAGTTTTGGCAGAGGAGGTCGAGGATGGTCCGATGGTAGATACTATACTCCATGTGAACACTATAGTCGCATTAACCATAGGTCTGATTGCTAATGGGAAAAGTTTGGGAAACCAGATTGGACACAGGTTTCTACAGAGGTATAGGGTATATTTGTAGTTGCCTCTACTATTAGTGCATTCCTAGTGACACTCTTTTAGTAGGAGTATGCCTAGTTTCTTCAGTTTAGAGAGACTCAATTTTCTACAATGGTGACATCACATGCTACTGCTTCTGCGTCAGGTATTTCTGGTCTATTAGTCTCGAGAGATAGTTCTTGAATTATTGATTCAAAGGCATCCTCTCATATGATAGGTAGTCGTGTCCTTTATTCTTGTCTATCTTAGTTATCCGGTATTAGATCAATGTCCAATGCAGATGGCAGGATTTGTCATGTTTCTGAACAAGACAATTCATATTACGCCTCAGTTAACATTGGACAAAGTTCTTTATGTATCTGAATTCTCAGTTAATCTTTGTCAATTAGTTTCATTACCAAACATCTTAATTGTTTTGTGACATTCTTTCTTTTTCATTGTATCTTTTAGGACCTGTAGACGATTAAGAGGGTTGGTTTGAGGCATGAAAATGGTCAAGGGATTTACTTACTTGTCAAAGATGATACCTCGAGGTTTTGCATCATTAGTTTCCACTGTAGATTTCTCTATTATATGGCATTATTGCTTGGGTTATCCTTTTCATCGAAAACTACAGCAAGTTCTTCCATAGATATCTATTTCTTTTTTTTAGTGAGAGTCTTGTGAGTTAGGTAAGCACTATTGTGTTACCTTTCGTCCTCTTTGTTTAGTTAGAAGTAAGAGTCTTTTTGAGTTGATTCATTGTGATATGTGTGGTCCGATCAGAACATCCTTTGTGTTTAGTTATAGATATTATATTATTTTTATTGATGATTTTTCACAGATGTCATAGGTTTATTTGTTGAAAAACAGAATTAGTGTTCTTGATACTATCAAAAGGTTTTTCATGGAAATAATAAATCAATATTTTGTTTGTCTCAAAATTCTTCGTATTGATAATGCATTGGAATTTGCTCAAGCATGTCTGCGCCAATATTGTGAATCTTTTGGTGTGATTCAGTAAACCTTTTGCCTACATACATCACAACAAAATGGTGTGACTGAACGAAAACATCATTATATACTTGATGTTGTCCAATTTCTCATGTTTGAAATGCAGGTTCCCAAATATTTATGGTCCGAAGCTGTTTTAACAGTCTCGTATCTTATTAATCATATGCCATCCATATCACTTGGGGGGGAATTCTATTTAGGAGGCTGCGTTCTGATGTAGATATCTTTTCCCTCATTCCTCGGGTTTTTGGTTGTGTTGTCTTTATTTAGGATTTGACCTTAAACCTGGATAAACTTGCTATAAGGTCCATTCGTTATGTATTCCTAGGATATTCTCGTACTCAGTGAGGTTATCAATGCTACATTTTTGCCACTAGGAGATACAGTCATTGCTAATGTTACTTTTTATAAAGATCAATGCTTCTTCGATGGTGTCCTGCCTTTATCTAAAAGGGTGCCTTTACCTTTTATTATTGAGTTTAGTGATACCAATGTCAATGATTGTGATACCTAGGTTTGATTTTCCATTTTAATTGTAAACCATGTAACTAATTGTAATATTGTATAAATGGTTTATTAATGGATAATCTGTTATTTCTTGTGAGTGTGAGGATTTGGTTGGCTCTCTATGCACCTGTTTGTGATTTAAGACCTATGTGGAGTTCAATTTGAGGATGTACAATCGTCTCGGTTTGTGTGTCTGTCTTTTTCCTTTCTTTTCTTTCTTTCTTTTTCGCCCTCCCTCACGAGTCCTCCCCATCTTTGTCCTTTTCTTCTTCCTCCATTGGACCCGTGCCACCACAGGCGATGGTCTGTGCCTCTCTGTCTCTTCCGACATGATGGATGGCCGACGCCATGTGGGAGGAGGAGAAGATAAAGAGGAAGGAAGTAGCAGTGGGTGGAAGCAGAGAGAGAGAAAGAAGGAAGAGAGAAAAGGGTGCACGAGCCAGAGGGAGAGGAGGAGAGCTGAGTCATGGTCCGTCGGTGGGGAGGAGCTTCGCTAGGGCAAGGAGGGGCTCGTCGGAGTTGGGAGAGTTCATCGGTGGAGGTACGGGACCCCTCCTTCTCCTCCATTCTTCTCTTAAAGCATAATATGTTAAATACATGAAAACAAGAATAAATGCTTGTAAAATTGTAGAAAAATAGTAGGATGGTTGGAAATCTGATAAATAGTATGAATACGTAGATATCATTCGGTTAGAATGAGAATTTGTAGGTTTATATGAGATTTAGGGATGTAAGCTACAGTAACTCAAAACGAGCTTCACCCCTTTGTGATTTTTGTATGAATTGCATAGTGAATGGATTAATGAATGGTTTAAAGGATTTTGAAATAGACTTAAGGATCTACATCCTATGATTTATTTGTGTTTTATTATGCTTGTTTGAGGGGTCCATCGGAGACTCCCAATTCCGACGAAATGAGTAGGTTGGAACAGGGGAGGTGTCCTAGTCGTGGGCAATTCGGCATACTGAACTGGGTTCGGTATACCGAATTCCTGTCAGATTAAGTCAGAATACCTGGTTTCGGTAGATCGAAATCACCTGATTGATCAAAACAGGAAGTTTGGGTATACCGAAAATGTTCGGTATACCGAATCAGGGATTTTCGGTATGCCGATCTTGATTTTCGGTCTATCAATTTTGTCCTGACATTGATATATATATAAATGTGCATATAAAAATGAAAATAAAAGGTTTTAAATGGACAATGTGCATATATTAATGATGTTTTCCTTATGCAACTCTCATGGTGGAATATGTAACCCAAATAAGTAAATTTGGGGAATAGTTTGGGGTTCGAGACTCTAAAAATGAATGAAAGTGATTAAATGTGTAGTTTTAGGCATGAGACTCAATTTATGGTTTTAAAGCATGGTTGTAAATGAATTGAGTTGGGACCCTAGTAGAGGGAAATGATTCCTGCAACGAAAAGAAGGAAATGAAAATGGTTTTAAAAAGAAAAACTTAAAGAGTTTTGAAAATAAAACACAAGTAATGTGTTAAGGAACCACGGGGGTTGGTGTCGACAATGTGGTAGGAGTATGAGACTCCAATAAAACCAATTGTTAGATACGACTATGGTTATCGAGCTTGAGACGGTATAGGCTGGACCTAGGAATGTGAGACCAAGGTGTCCAGATCACCGACGGTGTAGGCTGAGTCTGGGTTATTGAACGTAGTTGTTTTGGTCACCGATGGGACGTCAGATAAAGACGTATCTCCATGCATATAAGAAGAGAAATTAAGGCCGGTTGGTCGGGACGGTGTCCTCCTGTACGGGGAACTTCACCTCGGCAATGCAGGGAGGTAGGGGAAATTGTGTCCTCACCTACTGCTTGTGTGCCTAGTTATCCCTGATCAAGGTAACATCAATAAAGAAAAGTGGAAATGAATAAGATAAATGTATGGTTTTGTGAAATGAAAGAAATGTGATTTGGCTAGGATTGGACTTATAAATAGTCCTAAATCCTAGAATTAAATACGAATTTTGTTTTAACCAGTTACCAGTTAGTATTTATGATTTTAGTTTTAAGTCCTGTGAGGCACTATATTTTAGACTGGACCTGGTCGAGTACGTGAATTTCGTAGAATATGAGAAAGGCTTTGAAAAAAACAACATAAGAAGAAAGAAAAATGAGTTGTGAAAAAGAATGTGGCTTTGGAAAAAAATTCCAAATGTTTTAAAAAGAAAAGGAAATGTGAGTTTCGAAAAGAGTGTAGTCTTGGGAACAGATTCCTATGTGATTTCAAAGGAAAAAGTTGATGATGTTTTAAAACGGGTTTTCAAAAAGAAAATCAAGTTTTTATGCCTTAAAGTTGTATTTTTAGTGCTTCTGTCGGATTTTATTGTATGTGTGTTTAGGGTGCGTACTGGGTGACTTAGATGTCACTCACGCGTGCGTTGGTTGGTTTTCAGGTGCAGATTGCATGTAGTCTAGTTTCCGTGTCAGAGTAGGAACTTTTAGCTGCACATCGTTTCCTAGAGGTGAGTCGTAGTTACAGTTATTTAATTATTACTGTAATTAGTGTAATTTTGTTTATGATACTGTGATCTTGGTAGTGTGTTTGGATCGGGGCGCTATAATGATGCTCTTACTATTGATAAAGAGGTATCAAAGACTTTGCTGGTATATCGACGATGATTACGTTCCCTCACAACCACTTCTTCTTCATTATCAACAGATCTGTCATCTTCGGACTTTTACTTGTCCATTGCCATTCGGAAAGGCATACGTGTCTCCATAGTAATTTCATTTTTCATTTTGTTAGCTATGATCGTCTTCACTCTATTTTTCGTACGCTTGCCTTGTGAATCATTTCTCAGGAACTACCAAGAGACGGTTTTACTATCACAATGGAAGGCAAACATGGATGCTCTTGTGTCTTGTGGGACATGAATATAGGTGTCTAGACTTGTTAAAATAATTGTTGTTACTTAAAGATGGGTGTTTGCCATTAAATATAGTCTTGATAGTGTGGTAGACAGGTACAAAGTATGTCTAGTTGTACGAGACTTTACACAAGAATATGGTATTGATTATTCTGAGATATTCTCTTCTGTGGCTCGACTGAACTCTATTAGAGTTATTCTTTCCATTACTATCAACAAGACATGGGAGATCTATCAACTAGATGTTAAAAATATTTTTATCTACGGTGACCTTGTAGAGCAGGTGGATATGAAGCAACTTCCTAGATATGTTGCGCAGGGGGAGAAAAAAATTTGCCTTCTCAAGAAAGTTATCTATGGACTTAAACAGAGTCCATGTGTTTGGTTTGAGAAGTTCAACAGCATTGTTACTATTTGTGGTTTTCGACACTGTGTTATTGACCATTCTGTGTTTTATAGATGGATAGATAGTGGTTGTATGATATTAGTTCTATATGTGGATGATATTTGGTGAGCGATCTTATAAGAATTTAGAGGTTGAAGGATCATTTGAAGAAGCACTTTGTAACCAAGGACATAGGTAGATCTAAGTATTTTTTGGGTATTGTGTTTGCTTATACTAGAAACAGAATGATATTATCACGGAGGAAATATGCATTGGATCTGTTGCAGAAAACAGGTCTCTTAGGGTGTCAGTCAGAAACTACTCCATTTGATCAGAGTCTAGACTTCTGAGACAGTTCTTCACCACTGTTAGAGGATGTTGGTGGCACAAATGGTTCATTGGCAAGTTGATTTATCAGATTGTTACATGACCAAATATAGCATAAATTATTGGGATTCTTAGTCAGTTCATGCAGGAACCAAGGACAGTACATTGGTTGGGAGTCTTACGAGTGTTGGCTTACATTAATAAGGCTCCAGGTAAAGTACTAGTTTATAAGAGAAATGGTCATCTGTGCATTGAAGTTTATTCAGACTCTGACTATGCAGGCGATAAAGGAGTTAGAAGTCTACTTTTAGGTATTGTACTTATGTTGAAAGAAACTTAGTCACGTGGTGCAGTAAAAAGTAACATATTGTCTCTCAATTTAGTACTGAATCTGAGTATGGATCTATGACTCAAACTGTTTGTGAGACGATGTGGCTTCTCTCTCTTCTGATAGATTTAGATCTTCCAATTGTTGTACCATTGTCCATGTATTGTGACAATCCGACGGTCATTTATATTGTCAACAACCTTATCTTTCATGAGCGCACTAAACATATAAAGGTGGACTGCCATTATGTTAGAGAGATGGTTATGAGATGTAACGCCTCGATCCCGGGCACGTTACCAAAACATAGTATCACAAGCATAATTACACAAAATTACAATAGAACTGTAACTAAGGCCCACCTTCAGGATCTCGATGTGCGACTAGAAACTCCAATTCCAGCACCGGAACTTGGTTGCACGCGGTCTGCACCTGAAAATCGAAAGCACGCGTGAGTGACATCTAAGTCACCCAGTACGTGCCCTTAAAACACACAACTATAAAGAAAACTCGGCAAAACCAAAAGAAACTTGTTTCTTATCATTTGCAAAAACTTGGTTTTCTCCTTTAAAAATCATTCTCTTTTATTAAATAACCACTTCGGAATTCAATCCCAAAACTAAATTCTTTTCTTACAAAACATTCCTTTCAAAATCCTTTTGGAATTCATTTTCTTTTCCAAAACAATTCCATTTTCAATATTGGGGATTTCTTCCCAAAACACACTTTCAAATACACATTCTAACCAGATACAGTCTAAAACACAATACCTCATAGGACTCAAAACCAAATCATAAACACTGACTGACAACTGGTTAAAACCTCATCATTATTTTTTCAGGATTCTAAGACCATTCCACAAGTCCAATTCTGACCACACACATTTCTCTTACTTATTCATTTCCACTTTCATTACTGTTATTACCTTGATCAGGGGTAACCTAGCACACAAGCAGGAGGTGAGGACATCCTTCCCCAACCTTCCTGCACTACCGCGATGAGATTCCCCGTGTGGGATGTCACCGCCCCGGCCAACAAGCCTCACATTTCTTGTTCCTCACAGGAGCACGGAGATACGTCTCTGAAGACGTCCTAGTCGGTTACCCGAACAACTAGGTCCAATGACCTAGGCTCAGCCTACACCGCTTCGAGCTCGGTGACCCGAACAACTAGGTACAACTACCCAGGATCAGCCTACACCGACAGTGACCCGAACAACTAGGCTCAAAGGCCCAGGCTCAGCCTACACCGGCTCAAAGCTCGGAACCACAGTCTTTTATAACACATTATTAGTGTTCCAAAACTCTTTCCAATTTTTCAAAATCCATTTTCCATTTCATTCTTTTCGTTGCAGGACTCTGTTCCTTG
This sequence comes from Posidonia australis, assembly GCA_024699735.1. Classification (NCBI taxonomy): domain Eukaryota; kingdom Viridiplantae; phylum Streptophyta; class Magnoliopsida; order Alismatales; family Posidoniaceae; genus Posidonia; species Posidonia australis. Next base: position 5,499 of record JAMKQA010069808.1, on the reverse strand, counting down.
CAACACATGACCCTCCACTGGGGTCCCAACTCAGGCCATCAAAGCCACAATAAAACCATAAATTGGGTCTCAAGCCCAAAAACCACACAAAACCATCTTTTTTTTATTCATTCGTAGGGTCAAAACCCAAAACCACACCTAAATCAATTTGTTTGGGGTACCACATGCCTCCATATTATTACACGGGACAAACACCATTCACATAAATCCATCATACCAAAACAACCACTTAACATCATTAAAAACCACATCAAAGTCTTAACAAGTCAGGGTAAAAACGGCATACCGTTTTCCCATTTCGGTATGCCGAAATCCCCTTATTCAGCATACCGAAGGGGAATTTCGGTATACCGAAATCTCCCTGTCAGATTTCTTAGACACAGGGGAAACGGTCGATCGATTTCCTCCGATCGTCCCAGGCCTTAACGCGGGGTACTGCCTGGGAGCAATTCGGTATGTCGAATGCATACCGTTTTCTGCTGTTGCAGAAAACTCCCTAGGCCACGGTCTTCCTTTTCTTCCCCAAGTGGGAGTAAGGATCGGGCCCCTCAAACAAACACCATAAATTCTCATAAAAACATGGAATGTAGACCCTCAAGTCTACTACAAAACCTCACAAACCATTTAAGATTCCATCAACCACATAGGAAATTATAAATTCGCAAAGGAAACATGCCCAGAAATAAACCTTAAAGCATTTAAGGCAAAATTCCTCAAAAACACCCAAAATTCACACAATCTAGCATGATCCTTACACAAACACATCATAGAACTCATTCCCAATCATATTATGATTTTTCTACAATTTTCATGCATTTATTACGATTTTCATGCATTTAACTTACTGTTAACCAAATACAGAACGGAAGGAGGAGAAGGGATCGCGTACCTGACTCAGGCCTCAGGCGACCCTTACCACACTTCGGCAAACCTCCACAAGCTCCGACGGAACGCGTGGACGGCTCACCACCTCCTCCTCACTCGCGCGCCTCAACTCCCTTTCTTCTCTTCCTTTCCTTTCTCGCCGCACTCTTCCTCTGCTCTGCCCACTCCTGCCTCCCTCTCTTATTTCTGCCACCGTTCACTTGACACCGGCCACCCATCCCGTCGGACGAGATGGGGAGGCACGGGCCTCCGTCGCTGGTGGCACGAGTGGAAGAAGAGAAAGAAGAAGAAGACGAGTTCAGTGGTGGAAGGGCGTGACTCGTGAGAGAAAAGAAGGAGAAAGAGGAAGAAAAGAAAAGAGGAAAGAATGGCATGCAAATCGAGACAACTGTGCATCCTCAAATCGGACTCCACATGGGTCTCAAATCACATGCAGATGCACAGAAAGCTAACCACAACCACACACAGCCAAGAAACAACAGATTATCCATTAATAAACCATTAAACACAATATTGCAAATAATTACATGGTTTATAATAAAAATGGATAATCAAACCCAGATGTTACATGAGAGGAGTTATCTTTACTCCATTTACAAAATCTTAGCTTGTAGATATCTTTACTAGGGAATTTAGTGTTAGAACATATGGAGTTCTTTGTAACAAACTTGACATTATCGATATATATGCTCGAGTTTGAGGGAGAGTGTGGTTAAACTTATTAGAGTCATGTAATAGGATAAACGGATATCCCTTTATATCCTACCTTATATATATGTAATGTCTTCACCTAATAGTAATACACACAATCTTTCTCCTCCATCCTACAGAAACAATATAATAATAATGATCAGACACAAACAGAACTCTGGTTGGACCCTAGATGTCACAATGGACTAACTCAAATAAATTTTGACTCAACACAAGATGTAAACACCTAAAGGAAGTATGATGGTGCTTGTTTAGCTGACACAACTCATGATTAAAAGTTGAGACTAAAAACTAAGGCAAAGTCTTTTGCAACCTTAACTGGTGGCGTTAGAAAACAAAGGACTCAGAGATAGGCGTCACAGATGTTAATCTTCGTGGTATATCGTCATAGACCAGTAGGTACACACCATTGTCTTGTTTACGGTTTAAATTAATCCTCTTCTTTACTTGCAAATCCTAAAAATGTAGTAGAATGGAAAAAAAAAAGTCACATAACAAAGTAATTACTTTACAATGGTATTGATAGAAAGAAGGTTAACACGGAAATCATGTACATATAGGACTTTTTCTAGCTGAAATTGAGAAAAGGTTTGCACAATCTCTTCTCCAATAACAGAACAAGAACGAACATCAGCGATGGCCACTGAACGGATATCAGAAAGTTAGGACAAATATGTAAAAAGGCTTTTCCATCTGACATATGGGAGGAGGCATTTGAGTTAATGATTTAAGAGGTATCCTTGGAGGTCTTAAGAGCACTAGTACATGAGAAAGTAGCATGGGAAGCAGTGACGGTAGAGTCAGTAACCTTTAATTGTCGGAATCGTTCATAATTAGCTTGAGAAATGGTAACAGTTTGCTTCTCATTGATGGAAGTGACAGGTGGTGACTTTGTAGTAGCATTTATTGTTGGAGGTCGGCTAATTACATTCCAGTACTTATCTATTCGATATTCCATCCATCCACAGTGTAAGCATCGAGGATGTCCTTCGATCTCTACATGTCCACGACCTTCCTCTTGGGGGTTACTACATCCTCGACCTTCCTCTTGGGGGTTACTACATCCTCGATCTTGTGTAACTGCCATAGCTGACTGATTTGAGACTGAAGCAGGGGTGGTTGTGGAGTTTCGTAGGACTCTGGCAAAGGTGGTCTGTAAATCAAGAACACTGTCGATACCTAAGATCTGTCAGATCTAGGAGCTGAGATCTGGGCTCAAATTGAATAAGTAGATGGCTACAATAAATTCTTTATGCTACCATTTCATCTGAGTGATGTCATCGATCAAGAGTTGATATATCTCAAGTTCATCAAGTAAAGCACACAAAAGTGTGAAGTGTTTTTAAACGAAGCGATCACTTTGACGTAAGATGAATAACTGCTCATACATTTTGAAGACTCTGGTTATGTTTTTCTCATGGCTGTAGGTGAGATGTAATATATTAAAAATCTTCTTTGTCTGACGTAACATCATAGCACCACGTGCTATAGGAGGCTTCGTATTGTTTACTAATCAGGATACTATAGTCGAATCATTAACATATCGATCATCATATGTGGCATTTTTGTTGTCAGGAGGAGGCTTCATGTTGCGATAAAAATCTCGAAACTCTGTGCCTAAAGAATATAGTTCTTGCCATCAAGCTTCTAGGAGGTTTCATTGAAATTTTTCACCAACGATTCATGTAAAGCCATAAGACAAATACAACTAAGAAGACTGGTATATAACACAAATACCACCAACAAGGGTAGCTAGACTGTTACACCAACTCGTCAGGTCCACACACTAAAGACTATTTGGATCTGTTGACTGTCTATAACATGAATCTAATAACGATGCAATAGCCAACATCACTGTTTAGATAAGGAGAAGAGAGGTGGATTGGTGGTGACGATCACGGTCTCTAAATGGATTAGTGGTTATGGAGGAGAACCTTGGAGGGACTAGTGTTGTCGTCGAACAGCCCTAGATGGGTTGATGATACCGTCGAATAGCTTTGGAGGGGTTGTAGCTACTGATGGAGTGGCTTGAATGGCCTGGTGGCGCTAGTAAAGTGGCCTGAATGGTCTAATGGCACCGACAGGCTGTGCAGGGAGGTCTGTTGATGTCGACGGCCTATCCTGTGTGGCGTGGTGTCAGTGGGCTTTCTTAGGTGGTCGAAGGTGACTGACGACACTGGTGGTAGGGAGGGAAGGTGATGCCCGAGGCTTAGGTTGAGTAGGAATTAGGTTTTCAACCTATAGCTCTAGTACCATGTGATATTGAAGAGAAGAAAAAGGATCTATTACCCTTGAGCATGTAGTTACATATATACTGAGTATATCAAATATCCAAGACTAAATGGACATCCAATAATCCATCTAACTAATATAACTCTAATACATGTCATAACTCCTTTAACAGTTCTATTCTTTTCTGGCCCATCATGATCCTTTTTTCTGGTATGAGAGGAATTTTTAAATCCTTTCTTTTTTCTTGTACATTAAAATTATTTCTCTATGATTCTTAATCATAATGCCTCGTTCATAAATTTGGTGTAAAGTTCAAGGTACCTTATTCCATTTGAGATGAAAAAAGTTTTGGCCCATATGCTTAGTACGTAAAATAGATTGTCAAATGATGTGTTTGCTTTTACATACAGCATCTGAAGTATTAGATCAATGAATTTTCCGTTCTGTGGGCCAGTTTTTTTTATGTTGATTGCTACTTAATATTTATTGAAGAACTCTTTCCAGATGTTTTAATTATGTGAATACTGTTTCTTCATTGCATTGTGCAGTAACGAGGCAAAGTCTAATTCAGCTTCCAAATCAAGAGTTCTCAAAGAGAGATTTCGTCCAATGCCGCTGTGTCTACCAATACTACTTCCCACAGCACATGCACTGGTAATAGTCTTTTTTTCTGTACTTGTCCCACTTTTATTGTTAAATTAGGATTCTGATCTTGTTAATATGTATAGCCAATCTCTTCTGCCTATTGTTGTGTCAACATGTGTCTGGATGAGGATTTGGGTCAATAAACGTGGGGATGCCTGTTGGTTTCTGCAATGGCAGTGTCTTCTTTGGTTCTTACCAGCCTTTCATTTGTTTTGCTTTGATTGCCTTGTCACCTTGATAAGCCTGTTCTGCTTCCAATAAATTGTTTTTGATAATCACTCATAAAAAATATAGCCAATGAACCCTAGGAAAGTCTAAACCTTACCCTAGGTAAAAATGTTAGAAGCACAGACACATAAGTAGAATGCTTGGTATAGATAGCTTACTTCTTGGCCTTCGACCCCTCGGACACTACGGTGCAATGGGATGCATAACTGGAGTAACTTATGGAGTAGAAATGTGGAATCTAAGTTCTTGTTTGTTACCTTCATGTACAAGTATGACATATCATGCATAAGTGAAACTTGGACTTATGACAACCACTGTAACATCCTAGGTCCAATTGGCCCATGTCAACCTATGTCGTCCATTATGCTGAAAACTAATTATTTACTGTAAAGCATGGGTATAGCATTTGTTAGGAGTTAAGTATTGTTAGAGAGTGTTGAAAGTAAAAGAAGAAAAGTAAAACTGTTTATTAACCCTAAACAGAGTATTTATACAAGACCTGGACATAGGCTAAGATAAATGGATCCTTAAACGGATCCTACAATATGCAATCCAACTAACACTCCCCCTCAAGCTGGAATGTATATATTTTTCATTCCAAGCTTGTTACACATATTCCAGAAAGCTAATGTAGATAGGGCCTTGGTGAGAATATCAGCAAGCTCTTTAGAAGAAGGAGTAAAAGAGGTAGAAACAATCCCCTTGAGAACTAAGTCACGAATATAGTGACAATCAATTTCAATATGTTTGGTCCTTTCATGATATGTCTCATTCTTAGCAATATGGATGGCCGCCTGA